>WEKX01006266.1:0-42528 GCA_013390025.1 Pitta sordida
TGTCAAGGCTGAAATATTCACCCTTATATGGTTAGGTCGCAGATGAAAGGTATTTTCAAATCCTTTGAACCCGTCAAGAATGTAGCACAGGAAACATCCATAGGGGAGGAACAAAGGGAGGAGGAACATTGCTGTCCTGTCAGAAGCAGCCTAAGATCAACCTGTTGGGAAGCAAGGCACAACACTTTTCTTGTACACCCTTAAGCCAACAAGTACTCTTGTGAGCCCTCATTCATACATGATGGCACATCTTCCCAGCTGCAAGACTGGGAGGGATGGAGAGAACACCAATACACTGAACCTGTGACGTGTGGAAGAACAAAGATAAGCAGGAAAAGCAGAACCTTCCTGCCGGATTTGTAGCACCTCGTTTCCAGGTGTTGTCGGTGTTATCCTGTGGGAAGCTCTGGCTTTCAGACAAGCACAGGTGCATATGCATTTCTGCATGTGTAAAGTCTGGGAGATACTGAGATGAGCTGCTGATTGCTGGGCAGTTTGGGGCTAGTGCAGAGGTCCATCCCCACCAACACCACCATGTCTTGCATTCTCCAGATGTGGGGTGGCAAGTTTTAAGAAATAACAACAGCCTAGGCAGAAAGTTCCTGATTGCAGCCTATCATGTAACAGATATGTGGTCAAGCAAAGGCTTTGGTTTTGCAGCACTGAGGTGAGTGTTGTTCATGTCCCTGAACAACCACTTGCCTTTAGTTACTGGCACAGATCATTTCTGGGCATTGGGATGCTCACTGCAACCTGGCACTCCCTGGCTCTGAACAACTGGGGATGTGGCTTTAGTACCCCCCGTTAATAGACAAACCAAGAGAGGATGGGACATTTCTTCCAACAAAATAATTTTCCATCTAGGAAGAAGATTTTGGTGAATGTTTTAATTTCCAAGGACTTATTATAGGCTGCAGAAGGATGGGTAGCAGTTCTTCAGGAAAGGAGGGGCTGACACTCACTACCAAAATTGTTTTCTACCAACAGGTGCTTCCTTAAAGACAAGCAATTGGTCAAAAACTCTGGCCACGGTGATGACGAATAGAGCTTCTTTGCCTCCTGCTTGTGTTTAAGGAACGTTTGAGCTCTTCTTTCCTAAGCACAGCAGGGACTGCCTTCTCCTCCCTAAAAGTGTCCTTCAGCCAGTGCTCCCTCTGAAAAGCACACCAGGATTTTCCTCAAGGGCTTTCTCCCCCACTGCCTGTGCTCAGGGCTGGTGTGGCTGTGCCGCCTCCCCTGGCCCATTCTGCCTCTTCCACCTCAGCACTGTGCACATCACAGACCATCCCCCTGACCACCCATGGCTTTGTGCCAGCAGTGCAGGACCCCCGGGGTTGCGGCAGGAGCTACCAGAGTTTAACTGCTTCTTGCAACCCTCTAAAATAGAGGAGAGTGGGCACACAATTTACAGTAATTTATAAACAGCACACATCGTGTCATGAGAGGACCAGCAGGATGCTGCACACATATATAAACTGCAAAGTGGAAGAAAGAGACCCCTTAGAGACTTCATTTATCCTCTCTCCTCCAGACCATGCAGTACACATACAACTGCCCCAGCTATAAGTGTGTGCCAGCAGCAATGCATTCTGTAATTAAAATAATGGGTTCAGACCCATGACACGAGTCTGTCATAAAACAGGAAATGGGCTCTATAAACCTTGGTTTTCTCTGGCAATAAATTCTATGTTTCTACTACCTTGTCTTACCCTGAGTTTTTGTATTAATCCCGTGGAATTAATATTGACAAGCACACAAGCCATAATGTCCTCCTGTGCTTCCCAATTGCAGAGCTGTCTTTTTTGAGTACCTAAGCCAACAGTTTCAGGAAATATTGATGTTCCTTGAAAAGCACTGAATTTTTTTCTCCAAGACTAGACAAGCCTGCTGCAATTATAACTGGACAGTTTCAGCAAATAACTTGGAAAAATGTTTCCTGTAAATGTGGGGATCGTTCACCTTCACCAACCTGACATTTCTGCACGACAGAGGGGAGGGACAAAAAATCCACCCTATTTAGGCATGATAAACCGCCACCACCAGCATCAGGGTGTTACAGCTATGGCAGAGAAACAACCTTGGAAGGGGATTGCCCTAAAGCCAGGGAGAACTTTTCCCATGCCATTTTCATGTCTCCCCTTTGCACATTAAACAGACGTAGATGTTACTACCCTTTCAGGACTGCACAATAAAAATAGTAAACAATAAAGTGCAGTTTTCAGAAGCAGATTTAAAATATTGGGATAAAATACTTCAAGAATATAATTGCTTCATCTAAATTCCAGCATACTGCTTGTTTCCAAAAACACCTTTCCAATGTTTATTGGTTAATAACTGTCATTCTTTAGATCTTCCATCATACAGGCTGTATTGATCTGAAAGCCCAGTTCTAAGTCACATAAACATTTGCCTGACTTTATCCATCAGAATGCTTTTTGACAGTATAAGTCTGAGTGATACTGTTTAAAATTCTAAGTATTTTCCACTGAGTTTTGGGGGGATGCTATAATTTTGGAAATATTCAATGCAAATTTATTGGAAAAATAAAATAAAATAAAATCAGCAATCATTTAAAAGTGCACTGGCACTGTTTAGGGGACTGGTTTGCGTATCCCCTGGCTTTCTCCTTCACTGTCAGCCTGGCAGCAGTTTATTTGACTCCCCATTTGAGTTCCTTCATCAGGCAACTCCTGAGTCCTGTTTTTCATAGGCTCTGACCCCCTCCTTCCTGGCATCCTTGCTCCAGTCTCTAGGATCTTTCATCCATCCCCAGCCTTCTCTCTCCTGGAGGTCACATGCTGAGGTCACATAATCTTGGAGCATCTAAGGTAACTGGTGACTGCACGATGCTAAAAAACAGAGTTGGAAAAGCTCTAGAAGGCATCAAATCCAAGTCCTTGCCTGCAGGAGGAGCATCTACCCCAAAAGCCTTTCTGGCAGACACTTGTCTAAAATGCTGCTTAAGCTCCAGTGAGGGAACAGTAGTCTCTCTAGCCAAACTGTTACCGTGCTTAGCTCTTCTTATCCCTAGGAAGCTTTTCCTAGTGTTTGGCCTACATTTCCCTTGCTGCAGTTTAATGCCATTAAGAAGAATGTATAAGCAAACGAAAACCATATTTTATGCTGTAGAGACAGTAATAAATTATTGGAAGCACCTTTAGGGCTTCTCTTTTACATATACACAATCCCAGCCTAACTTAATAATCGAGAACTCCTGTTTCTCACAGCCAATGCTCCTGGCTCTTGAATTACTCTGTTGCTGTTCCTTGCTGAACTCCTGAGGCACATCTAGGAATTTAAAAGAGTCCATTGGAGCTCAGTGTGGGTAAGCAGACCCCCTGGGCTCAGATGAGGAGGTGTCTATGACCATTGCACCCAGCACACACAAAAGCAATTTAAAAAAACAGAAGAAAACCCACTCTGAGTGGGACAGACAACTGCACCTCCTCTGCCTGTGGCTTCTCTGTACCATGACCCTGTGCCACAGCCCAGAACCAGGTCACACCATCCTCGCAGGACAGATTGGCTATTGCCTTTCTGTCATGCAGCACACAGATTTTGTAATCCTCCTCTGACCCCTCTCCTTCCTCCCTTTTCTGTCTTTTCTCTGGCCTCCATCTCCCTCAGCAGCTGGAGGTGAGGGGAGGCCCTCAGTAGGAGAATTTCTGCTGATCTCTGCAAGAGATATCTTCTCATTGCCTCCATGTGCTGTGAATGGCCCTTCTTGTTCCAAACCAGTCCCCACAAGCTGTCATCACTGACGTTTTTCAACAGGATCAAGAAGTGGCTTTCACTACTAGTTACCACAGTGAGGAAACCAGCAGATGCTTGACCTGATTAAAAACAAACCACCAGGCAAAAATCAGAAGCAAATTCCCTCTTGTCGCCAAAGCCATGAATCAGGCTGACTCCTTTAGGATGACTGATTTTGGTGTCTTAGCACAGACACTTTGCTCTAAGGTGGTGGAGGAAACAGGATTCGGGAGTTGCCTGATGAAGGAGCTCGGATGGGCAGTCAAATAAACTGCTGCCAGGCTGACAGTGAAGGAGAAAGCCAGAGGATATGCAAACAAGGCACAAGATATGGGAATTCCTGCCTGGTCCTACAGATTCAGAGCTTGGTGTCTCCCTGTGCCCATGGTGTAGAGGCTCTCAGCAATGGCACCACTGACTGCCTCAGTGTAACATCTCTGCAGTCAGCACTCCTGAGAGAAGCTACCACATTCAGCTGAATCTTCCCAGAAAGTCCCTGGGTTGCCACCTCTGCCTTCAGGAGGGTTAAACTGAAGGTCTCTGCAGGACTGAACTACACTGTCAGAGGAGATGGGACAAGGAGCCCAGAAGACAAAAAACAGGCAATGCCCTGCTGAGCGTCTTGCTGCTGCTGTGAATTACACTCAAAGTTCCCTTTTCATTTCTGCAAACAAAACTAAAGTCGAGACCCAGCCATGGGCAGCACTTGCTCCTATTTTCTGGACAATCCTACAGAACACAGGCACCACCTCTCATTGCCAGCAGAAGCAGTAGCCAAGACTGCAACCACAAGAGGTGGGAAAACAATCATTGCTTTTTGAGATATAGGGAAAACCCTCCAGATATCCCTTTCATAATTAGGCCAAGGACTAAGACTGCTTCCAAGCAGGAACAAGCCTCAGCCACTACATTTAGAGGGCACATTACAGGGCCAGGCAGCTGTTTGCAGGCAGCCCAGCCTGGTATTCTTCACTTGCATCTATCCAGTGTTGAATATTTTCTCATAGTATTAAGAAACCTTAAAGGTACCAGATGTCAAGCAGTTCCAAAAAGAGTAGTGGGGTATTTTGGTTTCCATGTGCTGATATATCATCTAATATAGTGATATAGCGGATATAGTGTCATCTAGAACTTTTCCCTGAGGCAGGTTAACATTGTCCTCTCCAAAACCAAGATCATCTTGTTAATTTGCAAGTCTTTAAACAGCTAAAGGGGCTTCCCACAGTTTAAGTTGAATCTGCTTCTCTTTCTTCAGTGTTTGCCATATCTGAGGTTCATGTAATAGTGGAAGGTAAACCTTTAACTACAGTACTGAGATGTGACTCCGTGTGCAGCCAGGGTAACAGGTCAGCTTGGGTGCTACTCTGTGGAAATCTGGCAGGTGATCCTGTTTTCCACAGAGAGCCTGGTGTATCTGGTCTGCCAGGCAGAAGGGGTGGATGAGGTGAACAAGGAAGCTGAACCAAACACGCAGGTCACAGCATTTCTAGCAGACCAACGTCAGTCCAGCACAGCTCTCCAGTATCTGTCTTGGTCTTAGAAGTAACAGAAGTTCATCAGCTGAGAACTCAGACATCCAGCAAGTCTAAACCACCAAGAAGAAGACATTAGTATGGTTGTAGTGCATGATGTAGCAAAGGCTCCTCAGACTGTCTCGCCTGTCTATCCAGATTGTAAAAAATGGTATTAATTTTAGCTCTATCATTACGCTGCATTTATTGAGGATCTGGGATTTCTGGAACACTTTTTGTTCTGTTTATTCCCATTTTCTCATTAAAAATTGAAGCCAGGCTGCACACTAGAATTAAGTGTGTTGCTCTAAAAGGCCAAATACTGCTCTCTCTTCTGGCAATGACAAAATTCCCATTAGTTTTATTGGCACAGCACTGAGCCCTAAAGCTAAAAGTAGCTCCATGAGTGACAGAACCATTGCATTCAAAATGAAATGCTGTCCCGAAAGAAAGCTGAGTTTCTTTCTTTGCTGTCATTTATGAAAAATAATAATGACCTCTGCAGATGCCATCTGTGTAGGTCTTCGTCTTCCTTTCAAACCCTTCTGTGACTTGGATTGCTTGGCCACCACCACAGAAATGCCAATAAGCCAAGAGTGGCACATCCAAGCAGTCAGGATGACATGGGGAAGGGGGTGGGCACAAGGTCAGCTCAAAGTCTGGGTGCCAAGGGGGAAGATAAATAAAGGAGTTCTCTTATCAGCCATCCTGGGACATGCAGGATCCTTCTTTCAAACTACAAGGCAGGAAGATTTACAGTGTATTTTCTTGTTACCTCATGCTATTTTTCTTAGGAAATCAGCTTCACCTGTGCAGCTGAATCTTGAGAAAAGAAACATGATGTTTTCTTTCCAGATAGACTGTTTGATCAATTCAGGGAAAAAAAAAAAAGCCATCACTGTGACAACTCTTATGAGTTTGTCATGTACTTGTAATTTAGTGTATCTCTGAAGGACCCAGATGATGAGATACAGAGACTGCAGGAGAGCTTGCACTTCTAAAGAAAAGTTGGGGAGAGAAAACTTTAAAATACAAATAAAGTTTGAGCTTAAAGGTGAAAACCTGGAAGTCAAATTAAAAAAAAAAAGGCAGAAAATTATCAAAAAACAATTTTAAGGTTTTTAAAATAAACTCATGGGCTTTTGGAGCTGCAGGTGATCAGGACAGCTGATCGGAGAGAAAGTCCTGTACAGAGAGCAAAGCCTGCTGCCTTTGAGGCTGACACCTTAGTACAGCTGTTTTCATCTCCTTTCTGGTAAACCTTTTGATGGCCATGGCTCTTGGATCAGATGAGGGAGTGCACTGTCACACTCTGTTGAACACACACCATGACACAGTGGTAACTCCGCCACAAAGTCGTCCTGCAAACCTACACCCAGAAAAAAGCAACTCTCCCTTTGTTTCCTCACTTGGGCCATTGGTTGGGCTTCAAACTAATCTGCAGACTAAAATCAGACAGTCAAAACCTGCATGCAGTACCTCATCTCTGTTTTCAGGTTTGTTTCTCCCATAACTGTGCAAAGAGCTGCTTGAAACCTGCTGGTAAGGCCTAGCCCCAGAGAAGGTTTCCAAACTAATTATCCCGTTTAAACCTCCTTCTGAAATGTTTTATTTCTAAATTATGAAGAGGTTTAATAACAGCTTTCAGATTCATAAACTGTTTTATGCATCTGGAATTAAGAAAACCCACAAAAATCTTTATGAATTGCCCAGCAGGGTTGTCTGACACAAGGTAGTGTTTACACCTGTGTTAAGGACTTTCTGAGAAAGTGACTTTTTACATGGGATCCATGTCTGGTTTGTGAAAATACAGAAAACCAATTCCATGTCGTATTCCTCCTTTTCTGAAAAATTCCACAGAGCAGCAATTTGGCTGAAGAGTGCAGTGATGCGTTCAGCCAGAACAGAACCGTTTAAAACAACGTGAAAACTGCAGCTTGGCAGTATTTCACACGTATCTATCCAAGGTCAGAATTTAACATAATAGCCACATTTTGTTAACAAACAGCTCTTCTTCGGATGTGGAAATAGCATGAGATGAGTTTTAAAACAGAGCAGTACAAGTGATGGCTACTCACATTGTTTCTAAAGCTTTTGGTTACTGTCCAACATCTTGGCATTTTGAAGCGTTCAGCATAATTTTCGTTCCTTCTTAAATGGTCTGTTTTACATTAAAAGCTCTGAACTTTTTATATTCAAAAGCCTTGCTCTAATCAACATACATTTGGGGTGTGTGAGGAATGGAAAACGAGCAAAAAATATACTGCCAGTTGCCATTTAGCCAAAATGACCAATCCATTTAAGAACAGGGGTGATTTCCAAGGACACCCAGCACAGAAAACAACATAAAAGGTGAAGACATTTTCTTTGAGAAGAAAATGAAGATAAAAGTAGCAAGATGTCAAAATGAGGGAATTGTGAATTGCCATTTAATATTTCAGTGAGGCGACACACGAATAAAGACAAGGGTGTCTTGGTACTAAAAATAACCTCTTGCTTTTAATGCTGATCTCCAGCTATAACGAGTGTTCAGCATTTTTCAAGCCTATCAATTTTTAAATCTAGCAGGTTATGTCAACCTGAGAAGAAAAACTCACTCTGATTTTTAAACAGATCCTGCATTTTTTAACTTACCTCTGATATTGGAAACAATATATGTCCTACAAACAAAAAAAAAATCAAAGGCAAGCTATCACCTTGATATTATGAAAACCACAGAGAAGTGAGGAGAGGCCTGGGAGGCAAGAAAAACTAAGTGTCAGGACCACTTCAAAGAGTGTAGGGTCATCATCCTGCTTTATTGTACAAGTGGCTTTTCACATGAAAATCTGCCATGATTAAATTTTTGTGGGCTTAACTCTGATCATTTTTCCTTTACTTTATGCAGGACTAATTCCACTGAAGCTGAAGGATTACACAAATGTTATTAGTCCGAGAATTAGGCTCCTTAGATGGTTTGAATTACTTTGACTTTTGGAGGAGGTTCTGTCGAGCATGGCCTCCCAAACCTTTCCCTTCTTTCATGGAAGACCCTGCAACATCCAGGGCTTGAAGTGAATTTACCAGTGGGAAATTCATTTATACTTGGACTGCATGGGAGAAAGTATCTCTTCACTCAGGAGCAAAGAATATAGCAAATGTCATATTTCCAACAGGCCATTGACATTTCGGCAATGTTTTCAGCACAATTTACCACAGGCAACTGTGATATACAGTTTGAATGACAAGTAAACTTTCTGTGTCTTTACTGAAAGAATAAAAAGGGTTTTCTGACCGAGAGGCATTTCAAAGGACGTGTCACAGCAGAAAATCCTAGCAGAGACAAGGCACAGGTCTCTGGTACAGCTACTCAAGGCAAGATTTATATCTTTACCTCACTAGTTACAGTGAGATTAAAAGAATCATAGTGCCTTGTTTCTGCAAAGGCTGCATGTTAACACAGCTATCTGTGGATGTCAAAGAACATCTTGGTTTTCCACAAGAATAGCTATGAGACCAAGCACTTTGAAGCATTCTATCAGATTATCCAACTACATTATTTTTATAGGTTTAGGATTTACCAAGCAGAACCTTCAGAACATTAAACTTGGCCAGCAGGGTAGGGATGAAGTGGAGGTTTTGTGACAAGTTCACATTTGCACAGTTCTTGTCCTGTCTTCTCCAGCATGCAGCAATTCTTTACAGCATAAAAAAGGTGCAAAAATTCGCTGTCTTGCCAGATAACTCTCATTTATCCTTTCTGTTCTTTTTTCCTTCACACCTCACCTAAACAACATAACAAAATGTCTAAAGAATTTCAGTTAGTAGATGTAATTATATATAATTATACATAATATTGACTAGATTTAATTCCAGAGCGTAGGGTTCTTAGAAAATTAAGTCCTCCTGTTAACCACATGACCAGTTCAAGACGAGCACAGTATCACAGAATCATTGGATAGTTGAGCTTGAAAGAGGTCATCTGGTCCAACTGATCTGGTCATCTGGTCCAACCCTTCTGCTCAAGCAGGACCATACAAAAAGCAATTACCTGGAACCATGCTCAGATGACTTTTGATTATCTCCAAGGATGGAGACTCCACAACTCCCTTGTACAATCTATGCCAGCACTGGGTCACCCTCACAGCAATATAGATGTAGCTCATTCTGAAGAATCACACAGATCACTCAGAAAATTATGAGTTGGAAGGGACCCACAAGGNGGACCACTTCTTCTTCCAAAAAGTTATTCAGACTCCCTAGAACCACAACAACTGTGATGGAGTTTTTTAAAGAAAAATGGGACTTATTCCTAGTGTTCACTGGGAATTATGGATGTACAGGGGTCACACTGTATGCAGACACCTATATCTGTGGAAATGGATGAAACTTTTATCCAGTATTGTAAGTCCACAGCCATTACTGTGCAAAATTCTTAGTTGTCCTATAGAGTTTCAAAGTCCCATAGGTTTAGCTAATTGAACCCACTCTAGGACTATTTTGACTACAAAGGCTGCTTAAGCACTTCTGACTCCTTTAGCTACCAATAGACAGGCACATAAATACAGTCATCTCAGTCTTCATCTGAATCCCATCCCATCTCTGTCCACTTGTAAGTAAACAATAATTTATTATTCTGCACCTGAGTGACATGCAGTTCTAGCACTGACATAAAAATAAAAAGCTACTGTTGAGATTTTTTAAAAGAAACACAAATTTAGAATTTCAGCTCTTTTGCTTTTTCTTATGATTGAATGAAGAACTTCAGAAAACTGAATTGTGATGGTACGTTTTCTAGATGCAAGTTTAGAGTAGACTGGTCTGTAATTAAGGTAGTTTCTAGCTTAGGTGTGATGCCTGGCACATGTTACTAATTCTGAAGGTGAAATTGGCTGAAGTCCTCATATGCTGTGCAGATCCATTCTGGCTTTTATAAAGCATTTCCTGGCTCAGGCAGTTCAACATTAAATGCTCCTGTACCTAGACTGACTCCTCTCAAAGCAATGGCTTTCTATTCCTCGTTGGGGCCATGGAGCACTTCTTGCACAAAAAAAGACTGAGAGAGTTGGGTTTGTTCAGCCTGGAAAAGAAAAGGCTTTGAGGTGACCTTATTGTGACCTTCCAATTCCTGACAGGAGCCTACAAGAAGGATAGAGAGACTGTTTACATGGCTATGTAGTGACAGGACAAGGGAGAATGGCTTCAAATTGGAAGAGGGTAGGTTCAGATTAGGCATTAGGAATAAATTCTTTACTGTGAGGGTGGTAAGGCACTGGAACAGGTTGCCCAGAGAAATTGTGGATGCCCCATTCTTGGAAGTGCTCAAGGCCAGGTTGGATGGGGCTCTGAGCAACCTGGTCAAGTGGAAGGTGTCACTGCACATGGCAGGAGGATTGAAACTAGATGATCTTTTAAGGTTCCTTCCAAGCCACACCATTCCATGATTTTATGATTCCATGAGTACGTGATTCCGACCCTACCGTCTTCTAGAAGGCAGCATGACATGTGCCATAGCTTAGTGAAGAACTAAACCACAGGATCCATGACTGCCCTGCATGAAGGACACAAGGAACTCTGTGGCCATTGAAATGGTGGTAGTTGCTCAGCAGAAATAGAGGTACTACTTGTGTGCATTTTTGGAGAAATGGAGGCACAGAGATCTCAGTTTTCATTGCAGAAAGGCTAAGAGGGGGAACCAGACAATAATGTTCAATACGTAGCTTAGGGCAATGAAAGTTTTCATTTCCTAGAAATTCCTGATGCTACTCAGCACACAGTTATGGGGACAGCATCCAGTTTGTTCATCTGACACTTGACATTATCACAGAAACAGTGTAAGACAGGGTCCAGCATGTCCCACATACCCATATTGCTCATCCCTGGACCATCCCACTTCTCCTAGAGTCCAACAGATGTGTGTGTTCACAGGGCTAGGCACAGGCTCTGGCTGGCACACAAGGGCAGAGGAGGCGCATTCAATGGGCTGATACTTCATTCCTCTTCTCTCCTGCAGACATTTAATCCACTTGAACATTTGAGCAAAGTTTTGCCTTACTACAATAAGCAGATGCCCTCAGTGTTTATTTCTTGGTCACTGCTAAATGTTTTTAATACCATCCTTCTCTTTTAAGTGAGCTAAGGAAGTTACTTAGCTCTAATTAAATAACAGAAGATTTTCCAGGCACAGAAAAGCTAAAATTCAGTGATTTCAGGCCATCCACAGAGACAACAAAATCTGAATTTCTTATTCTTGAAATGATTATTTTTTCCTGAATGTCACTTCCATTATGTTAATTTTGATCTGGTTGGGAAAGTGAGCAGCTATTGAAGCTATTATGCAAATATATCCTGAATCAAAACTGTAGCCTAATTATTCCTAGATGCATATGGGTTTTATTATCCATGAATTAGTTACTAATTCACCCGTCCCATATTTTAATATGCAGCTAGCAAGCTCAGATTGGTTTTACAGAAACTTTTCTGTTTTTCCAAATTGAGACCTTTGCTACTGACTGAAGAGTTCTAAACAGTAAATAAATATTTAATGAGATCTTAGGAAAAACGTCCTCTTTTAACTTGTTTAAAGAAAATAGTTTATTGAACAACAGAATAAAATCAAGAGCTGAGCCGTGTTCTTCTCAAACTCAGCCTGGAGCCCAGGTGAAAAACAATGTTGCTTTAACACGTAGTGTAATTTGCTGGTGTCAGAACTGGAAGGGCTGCCAGAGCCTCCAGCCAGCTCACTCCAATTCCTCCTCCCTGTGATTCACAGGGTGCATGCAAAAGAAATGAGCCATGTCGTGGTCTAACCTCAGCCAGCAACAAAGCCCCATGCAGCAACTCACTCACTCTCCCACCAGCAGGATTGGGAAAAGAATTCAGAAGGGTAAAAGCTAGAAGGGTAAAAGCCATGTACATAAGTAAAGCAAAACAAGGAATTAATTCACTGCTTCCCATGGGCAGGCAGGTGTTCAGACATCTGCAGGAGAGCAGGGTTCCATAACATGTAATGATTACTCGGGAGGACAAACAACATCACTCTAAATGTTCCTTCTCTTCCTCCTTCTTACTCCCATTTTATAGACTGAGCAAGATGGCATACAGTGTGGAATATCTCCTTGGTCAGTTTGGATCACCTGTCCTGGCTCTGTCTCATACCAACCTCCCATGTGTCCTCAACTTCCCTGCCAGCATGGCAATATGAAAAGCAGAAAAGGCCTTGGCTCTATGTAAACATTGTTCAGCAATAACAAAAAACCTCTCTGTATTATCAACCCTGTTTTAGTACAAATCCCAAACCTAGCCCTTTACTAGCCACTGTGAAGACAATTCTAGCAGAGCCATGTCTGTAACCAAGAGGAAGGGTAGGAGGATGGGGGCAGGAGGTTGAGGGAAACCCTGTCTCTCTACATCCATGGCAGGAAATCAGATCTATGGGACTGCAAAAATCAAAGTGAGAAGCTGGGTCTGGTGCAGCAGAGAAGTGGATGGCCAGGAGAGAGAATTTCCATTTGCTGTTATTATGTGTTCGCTGTTACAGAAGAGCTGCCATAAATTTTCTTGCTGTTGTCACATAGAAGCAAGACAACAATGGTAAGGTGGAAGTGATTAATAAACCCTGGCTCCTTGTAGAGAGACAAACTTTAAAAAAACTCCTGCTGTAGCATTTTTACTGGAAACAGTTAAATCCAGAGATACTTCAGCAGCCATAAGAGGAAATGCAGCTCATGTTTCCAGGTACATCTGGTACAACTCTCGCCTGTAATGAAAGACAGGAGCTGACAGCACTCAGAGCCAGAGGAGAGCTGAGTCACACAACTCACCGTACATGGAGGGAGCACACAACTGTGCTGTGGGGCAGAAGCCCCCAGTGTGGGTTTGGCAAAAGTGCTGGTATAGGACACTCTGTTGTGCCCTGCCACTGGGATGTGGTTTTGCTCCAAAGGAACCTTGTACATGTAACCTGCTCCATCTGCCAGGCTGACAACCAACACATGAACCATCCCTCCCATATTCCTCAGGGCCACTGTCTTACCAGGGCTGTGCTTGCTGCAGTCCCAGGGCACTGGGGAACTGCCTTGGACATTTATTGCAAGGGAAGAAGAATGAGATCTAATGAATATAGAATTTAGGATACAAAACCTAACAACTTGGCAAACCTGACAATGATATTTTGTTCCTGTTATGGAGCCTTGAAGACCATTTATTTCTTTATTTTTAATGTGTGTGCTTTGTACTTTGTGTTCCTCTCTGAGAAGTGATTTAAGTCTCAGCAGCTGTTTCCCTTTATTAAAATGGTGTTGAAATCTCCTCAAGCCACTTTGCAAAGTTTCTGGTTATAGGGACTATGAACATTATGTTCCTGTGTCATCTCCTCAGAAGAAGGTGTTTGATCAATCACGACTGCAACTTTTTTTCCTTCCTAATACTTCCTGGAGCCTAATGGGAGGCTGCAGGAGTCTCTTAAAGATTGCAGGCAGCAGGGAGAAGTGAAGCACTTTATTGGCAGATTGGGCAGAGACCTGACTGCACCTCCATCCATGATAACCTCCCACAGGTCATGACATTGCAGTGTCATTTCTCTGCCTGGCCACTGCCAGCGGTGCTGACTGGCACCAGCTGTGCTTGATGCAGTGGAGACATGTTACTACATACCCAAATCATATATGCTTAAACTTGCACAAATCCTTAAGGATCTTTTTGTATCAGAACCTCTCTCTCGAGGGCACAGTGCCATATGATGAGCCCTTCAGAGAAGGAACCGGTTCAGGAAGGTCTTGTGCAAACCTCTGGCGTGACATCCTGTGCACCTTCTGCGTTAGAGGTTGTAGTGACACAACATCTGTGTGATCACACTGTAACTCAGATCTCTCTTTACAAAGGCTTTTTGTGGTGACATCACCTCGTAGTATTGAGCTGTGCCAAAACCAGACATCCCTTAATGCAGACACCAATATCCCAAGGGTTTTGTATGTGCTGAAACTTCAGCTCCTCCTGTCTAGTCAGCAGTGACAAAGTGGCCTCTGGAGCATGGTCTCTGGAGATTTCTGCTTCTCTCCACCACCATAGGCAGAATGACTGTTGTAAGGTTGATATCTGACCAAGGCAGGATGAGGTAACATCAACTCAGATGGTTTTGGAGAGGGAACAGGGGATGGAGCTGCATTCAGGAACAGCCTGTGAGCTGTTCAGTCTGACGTGGGTATAACTTCGTCCTCAGGTGTTGTCATGGGGGTTACCCCACTCAGCTTTGCTGGCACAAATCTCAGCCTGAGCTCTATGGCCATAGAAGATCCTGAGTGCAGCAGACAGTGGCTGTGCCTGGGAAAGAGGGACTCTGGCACTGATGCAGCCTGGTCAGAGCACGCAGTGCAACAGGTGGGCGTCTTACTGCACCCTGAGGTGGTGCTGCCTCTGGGGGCCTCTCCTCCAGATGAAGGTAAAGAAGAACAGGAGTGGCTTTTCAGCAAAGAACACCCAATACTCAGAAATTGTTCCACATCGCAACAAAGGATAATATTTTGAAATTTCCCAAGGAAAAAAAAAAAAGACAAAATATATTTGGGATCAGTGGAAAAAATATACTCTAAATATACTCCTTTGAATTTTATATTGCAGGAAAAATGCTACATACTTAAGAGTGTCTGCTATTACAATGAGCATTCCAGCCTAGTAGCCTAGATTGCAGTCTAGTATCCTAATGAACTGATAAAGTTGCAATAAAATATTCTGGCTTGTCCTCACTGAAAGTATTAGAGAAATTGATTTGTTCCCATGAAACACTCTTTCAATTAATCAGCATTTTTCATTGCAGTATTATTCTTTAAGAATTTTCAGGTAGCTTTACCTATTACAAGAAGGACATATGGGTTACAGATGCTCCTGGTCTGAATTTGTCTCCTATATAAACATATTTCCTGAACCATACTGGATTTGCAGATAAATCTTTTTTCCCAGTATAAAATAAGGGAGAACAAAATTCAGATTATAAGAGATTATTTTAATCTTAGAACTGTTAGAAAATAGATTGATGTGTTGTCAGAGTGAAAAAGAGATCCAGAGAGTGAAAGCTAGGGCTGAAAATGTCAGACTTAAAATAAATCTAGCCAGGAAAGTTGAATTTCAAATTGTTCCATAATGCTACAATGGCATCCTGAACAATAATTAAGTTCTCTTTTGTTTGCATTCAGTGAAGAATCTTTTAATATCCTGCAATTTATCATTCTAAAACTGCACAGCAATATAATCCTCTCCCTTCTAAATAGATCTGTAATTGTTAAGGAAATGGTAAAATGCCTCAGTAATTCATCCTAAGCTGCTGGCATCATTTTTCCTGGGACATGGTTTGATGATTTGTGATGAGATATTGAGATTACTTCATTAAGTGGCAAAATCTGAAGGATTGCTACACAGTGAGCAGAACAGAGATGCTCAGGCCCCCCATGCCAAGGTTTGGGGTCTATTTCTTCATTCCCTTTGGACACAGGGTCAAGGTTTGTTCTTGATTACACTGGTGGATGACTGTGGTTATTTTATTGAGTCATCCCAAGTGCATGCTGGTGCAGGTAACAGCAGAACTGGGTGATGCAGCAGCACATTGCTCACCACTCATGGCTCGTGCAGTTTGGAGCTTGTGCACAGGTGAGATCTGTGACTCTGTCATGATAAGGCAGCAGGTGGCACAGAGTTCAGACACTTAAAGTTTTATGTTTTACATTCTAGGTTTGCTCCAAAACTTACAACTTTCTTAGGTCTTAAGACTCCAGTGTAAAGCTACAACACTTCTTCAAAGAAGGCGATGCTCAAGTAAAGCAGCTGCTGACAATTCCCAACTCAGTCAGTTTGGACCAAGAGAGAAGGACATCAGCTTCAAGGCAAACCATTCTCCCACAGTTACAATTCATTCTCTCTTAATGCATGTAGATGAGACGTCACTTTAAGCCTCCCTGAAGGAGCAAATCTCCTTTGTCCCTCATACTGAGTTTCATCAGTTTCAGTGGCAGAGATCTCCTGGTAGCTCTTGTCATTGATCACCACGTGGTGCCACTTCCACCAGGAGGTGCCTTTTAAGATGTTCCTTTAGGATTTGGGAAGTCCAGGTACGAAAACCTTCATCATGTGCAGGTGAATCAGCACATGATGATACGTATCCCAGAACAAGACAGGGAAAAATTGTGAGGAGAAGAGACAGGGCCTTCAGAAAGGGTGTACATGGAAAGTGGTGAAAGGATGTACATGGAGAAATCTTGAGGCAATGAGTGATAAGGAACCAAAACCGGCAGCTGCCAAAACCTGCCATATCTAAAAACACAGACTATGGAGACATTGTTTAGATAAAATGTAAAGTTTTTGTAACACAGGGTTCTGTGAGTTGGAGACAAAAACCTTTGCTTTCCTCACTTGGGAAGGAGGACATAAAAGAAATGCACTTTTCACAGAAAAGCAGCAAATAATTGCTTTGCCTTATTACTCTGTCACCTTCTTCTTCCCCTCATGAGTCATCCCTCATCCCAGTGCCGGTGTCCCAGATCTGCTAATGGAAGTCACACCTTGCTGTTGGGGCTAAGAACCAAGCTCTCCTCTGAGCCAGGTAAGAGGAGCAGGCAATGAGCAAACAGCTCCAAGCTGTCTCCCCTCCCCGACCATGGTCTGTCATGGGGAAAGAAATAGGCTGTGTGCAGGCAGAGGAACCAAGGACAGCAGCTACCCAAGGTGGCTGCAATGCCAGAATGCAGGAAAACCAAGGAAAGGCAGTTAACCTTAACTAAACTGTGTGATGATGCAGTTTTTAACTCTAAATTCCCCCATATCCAGACTCTATGGACACTATGCTTCCCAGCTCAAACTTCCATTTCTAAGTAGTTTTACTCATTTCTACAATATTTTCCTTTTTTCAGGAGGAAATCTAGTATTGTAGGATTTTCTCTGTAATTCCACAGAAGTTACCAGAGACAGTAATTAATGAGATCAGGGACTCTAATCACTATTATTATTCCTTCCCATTATTGTGCCTTAACATACAAAGTTCTCTTATATTTATTATATATTTTCATCTGCTCTTTCCCAACCATTCAGTTTAAGAGCACAAGCCTACACAGGTGTGTAAGATGCAATTTCCCCCTGTATATTTGTAGTACCACAGGTTTCTGAATCTCAGCCGTATCAGAACTATTCTCCCCGTTTCAAAAGCTGATTTATTACCATCTCAGAAAGAGAAGCGGCATCGTTAAAAATGCACAGTAATTTACTGCTCTTAAAATCAATCAACCATAGCCAGAACTGGCTGTTATATTGACAGGATAAAAACATGAGCCTGCCCACTGCACCAGCTCCAGCATTGCTCATCAGCCTGGAGACAAGCGTGAACGCTGCCAGCCGCATCCCCGTGGAGTTTGCAAAGATCCAGCTACAAGTAACTCACGGCAAGCAGAGAAATATTTAACAATTTCCTAATATCTTTCAGAGATGCCCAGATGAACTGGAGGTTGAAACTCTACCAAAAAAAAAAAAAAAAGGCGCTGGGAGCTGTTAAGATTTACTTCAGAGGGATCAGGGGAACTGTTTTTGTTTTGAGTGACTTAAGGAAGGTGGTGGGAAAAGAAAGAAGGTTTTCTGCTGTTTCTGTTCTTCCTAGGGGAAATGGGTTGAGCCAGGGCTGTGCAGCACTGTCCAACCTCACCGCTGAGAATACCTGGTCCCTGCAGTCACAGAGACCCTGGTGCCTCCTGATTTCATGGGGAGACCTGAAATAAGGTACCATGGCATGCTGCAGATGAGGATACCGAGTTCTGTTGGTGGGAACACTCACTTGGTATCTAACAGAGGTCACAAATGTAGTTAATCCTCAATTCCAAAGTGCAGCATCACATCACCTGAGAGAGAGATGCCCTCGGATGGCAGCCAAGACCATTAAGATACTTTTAACCAGGAAAACTGTGACACACTACTTCTCTTAAACTGTCTTCCTAACAAGGACATTGTGAAGTTCCCTGCAAATTGAGGTCCATCTTTTTTGTCTACATTTATATTGATGAACTAAACAATGCTACAGCCCCTCTTCTACCCCCAAGACCAGCAGATGCAGTTGGTTTGCATCGTTATTATTAAAAAAAACGTGTGTCATCACATCCCAGTTGTCTACTGGGAAAAGTCTCTGGCTCATGCAACTTTTCAGACCATGTCCAGGAATCCTTTGGGAAAGTTCTACTCAATCTGGAGTTAAATCACAGAGTGATCTCCTGTGCAGACTCATAAATGACGAAGTTTAAGGGCCTCTGCCTACTTAATTGAACAGTCTAGAGTTAGCCTTCTGTAATTCAGCTAGTCGGTATCTAGTGTGCACCTGTGAAATCTTCATGTTCAGTGGAGGTTTTGGTACAAAACAGGAACATATGATTCCTCCCAAATGGTCAAAACTAGATAATGAGCTGTTCCTATCCACGCTAGGGACAAAAATCTCATATGGCAGCATTCCCTAAGGCTGGGGGAAAATTAAAAGGAAGAGTAAATTTTAAATAATTTTGTGCATTCTCAAGGAAAATTTAAAATACAGAAAATTTAAGGGGGCGTATTGTTGGGTTGTTTTTTCTTTCATGGTTTAGTCTTTGACTGAATTTATAGTAGTTATTGGTTAATGCATAATATTCTCTGCACAGGTACCAAAGCACCATGGTGATGGCTGTGGCCTAGAAGCCGAGATAAGGAAAATGAATTTGAGGCTTTGGCAGATTGAAAGGTCTCTTGTTCTGCTATGATATTATGGCTAAAATAAGTGTTGCAATTACAACATTCTTGCTACAGGAATAACATTGTCCATCCTTCCATGAACTCGTAGGATATTTAAAAACCTTCAGGGCAGATATACTTCCCTGCTCAGCTTCAGTTTTTAGAGTATTTGTGCGTAATAAATGATTATGGGTGAACTCAGTGTCACAACTGCATTTGTGCTAGTGTCAACCTGTTCCAGCACCTCCCTCCGAACAATCTCCCCAAAAGGAGACTAACCACAGAAGACATTTCTCTAATCTGCAGCAACTGGAATGCATCATCTCATTCATCTTTGTATTCCTGATGAATTAAGTCTAGACTACCAATCAGGGGGTGGGGGAGAATCTGTCTCATGCAATTATCTGTATTTAAAAAGTGAGTGTAGACATTGGGACTAAATAGCAGGGAAAGGCTCTTACTCAGACTATGCAATAAAGGCCAATCATATCTGTGATTTGAGTTTCTTGTCTCTTTAACTTCATGAGTCAGCTTTGCCAGTACTGTTACCAGACAGACCAGTGGAAATATTTTGAATAGCTCATTTCTCCTTCACTTCATGCTGATTTGGATCCCTCCTCCCCAAAAGAAGTATTCTTAATTTGATCAGTTACTAAAGCAGGTTTCAAGGTTTGTCCATGCAGGTGGCATTAGAGCCAGCTGATTTTAACAAGACTTACAAGGGACTTGCCTCAAATCTGCTACATTAGTTCCAGCTAATGTTGGATGAGGTTTTGCTGGGGGCATTGCTTCAGATCCAGCCAGGTTCAATATACAGACTGTTTGTCCTTAGGAAAGCTACACTTATTATGCAGAGCAAAAAGTTTGAATAATCAAAAAACATTTCCCTGGAGTGTGAATGAGGGGCTATTTGGCAGGAATGAAAGTGGCAGCCAAGGTCTGTAGAAATCTTGAATCTAAATGTTCTCTCAACCCGCTGATTTCCAGGAGTGCTTTCACACACAACCAAAAATGGAAAGTATTTTGCAAAGGAGTATAAGGAAAGGAAAAAATCCTACCACAGCATTCATGCTACTTTTATTAAGTAGAAGAGTTACCCTGCAAGGATTGGATTCTGCTCTCACCATGAAATGCTATGACTTCTGTGATCACAGAATCACAGAGTCACTTGGGTTGGACAGGACCTTAAAAACCATCTAGTACCAAGCCCCCTGCCAAGGACACCTTCCACTAAATGATGCTCAAAGCTCTGTCCAACGTGGCCTTGAACAATTCCAGGCGCGGGGCATCCACAACTTCTCTGGGCAACCTGTTCCAGCACCTCCCCACCCTCACAGTAAGTAATTTCTTCCTAATATCTAATCTAAATGTGTAAGTATAAAGACATGCCCCCTTATCCCCTCACTACAAGCAAGCACACAATGCTCTTCCTGACTTCTGCAATGATGTCCACAACTCATGTCCTAACCCAAATCTCTCTGACTTAATAGACATGTTTCCACTATCTTCAATGGAGCCATTAGAGAGAGAAATGTAATAAGCAAAACTGAGGCTTCCAAGTTGTACGCAATTTAGTGTCTTAATAACATTGTTTTGCTGTGGAAACGGAGGACAAAGATCTCAAGTGAAACCTTCCCTCAGTATTCCTATGTCGAAGCAAAATCAAACCATCCAGTTTAATCAAGGAAAAGCAGGCTGGTCAGAGTGGTTAAAACAAATAACTTACAGACATTCACCTCTTACGACTCAGAGAAATGGGAAAGCATATGGTGTTAAGCTCTCAGTGAATGCTTGGGCAGATACTCTGGAAGAATAGTAAAGCAGGAAAGGAGACAGCAAGACATGATAAAAAACAAAGTCCCATATCTAAATGTTTCGTGTTGCACTTTATTTAGACTGGACCAACTTTTAAAACACCTGACATCATTTTTATTTCAAAGTTTGTAGCACTTCCCATAACAGTTTGGGTTCTTAATGCAATTAAATAACCATATTGGAAGAAATGTTTTACTGTGGGAGTGGTTGGACAGTGGAACAGGCTGCCCAGGGAGGTTATGGATAAGCCAACCCTGACAATATTCAAAGCTAAGCTAGACAAGGCCTTGAGAAACCTGGACTAGTGGGAGGTGTCTCTCCCCATGACAGTTGGGACTACATGATCTTTGAGGTCCATTCCAACTCCTTAACATTCTATGATTCTTTGATTCTATTGCACATATCCCTAAAAGACCTGAACAATAGCAATGTCTAAGGCATTTTAAACCATTTTACTGTCTACAGGCACAATGTGCATGATTCCTACAGCAGATTGATGTTAGAAATTGCACACCAAGTGCTGGCAGCTGTGTAAAGCTCTGCACACTGGGAATTAAGGATGGAGACCAAAGTTGGGCTGGTTCATCTTTTCACCCATCTTCTTCAAAGCTGCAGAAGCTCTCCCTGGAAATCACCACAGCCAGAAAATAACGTTGTCTTACAATATGGGAAAGCCACTTCTCTACATTCCTTGGCAAAGAGATACAAGTGACTCAAACTGTATGTGTTCCTAGATCACCTGGGGTGCAGCTAATGTTCTTAGAGGCACATTGGAGACATGTCATTCATGGAACAATCTGACAAAACTCTGCAATATGCTGTAAAACCCTTCACAGAAACCACTATCAGTTCTCAAAGGAGTGTTTGCTATCAGTCCCACCTCAGCCATCACAACTCCCACAAGGAGTTTGGTGGAATGGAAAGGGTGGCCAGGAGAAGGTCTGGCAGCCTAAAAGATTCTACTCAGTTTTCATGCAAGGATGGAGAAGTGTTTCTACCATTTCTCCACTTGCACAGCCGTGCAGGGATTGGTGCATGTGGCCTCGTGTTTTGGAACAAACTTCTTCCCTCACATTTTCCCTGAACAGAAACCAATTACTTAAATCCAAAGGAAAAAAAAAATCTGGTGCTCTGATTCTGTTTATCTGTCAAAACAGAGGTGACCTCTACACTCTGTGGTTTACCTGCTTCATGTGTCATCCTACCACATGGCTGATTCTATGACCTGCTTAGAAATAGAAGTGAAAAAAAACCCAGACAGGTATAAGACATCTCTAAATAAGACATTCTGAGGCAGGGAACAGCAACCCATTCTAACCATTGGTTGGAAAGATACTATTTTCAGCGACTAGCTATAATTAAACAACTCAGTTTCCTAAGGCAGAAGAAGATCACAAGCTTCCTCCACAGAAAAAGGGTTTGGTTTTTAATTAAGTTGCCAAGGAGCTGCTTTCACAGCCAAGCCTGTGAGAACTTGAGCTTGTGGGGTCGGTCTGAGGCTGTCAGATATGACCACATTTCACGAGAAAAAACTATATACTTTAATGAAGACTTCAATGAGCAGCCTTTTAGGCATTTAACCTCTTTTATCTTCCTGCTGTGTATCTTTGAACAAATAAATAGCCATTATTTGAGTACAGATGCTCAGAATTATCACAGTCTGCTGTGAGACACTGTCTCTCAGAGGGCATTTTCCCAGTGATGAGGAACAAACCAGGAGCCAATAGCCAAGGAAAAGGACCCCAAAGTGACCAGAGGGATCCAGAAGGAAAGAGAGAGGGGATCACAGCCAGAGAGGAGCACAATGAGATAGGCCTCTCCACATCACCTGTCCTTCTAGAAGCAGCACTCCTCTGCAGCATCTCCCTGCCACCTCCCTCTTTCCAAGAATTGGGAGCCCATGGACAGCCCTGGACAAGCTGTAACATAAAGGTGGGCCATATCCCACATTCCTGCAGGGAGGGCAAAGGAAGAGACAGAGACAAACACTGCTGCACAAGCCCAGTTTTATGGGTGTCTGCTGATATAATGTTATTTTTTCTCCCTCTCCCAACTCCTACCCTTCATTATTTACTCCGATTTTACTGTTCAGATCTCTAATTGCCCTGTTTTCTAAAGCATTTGTCTAATAGCCAGTGAGCTAAACAATGATGTGTTACGTGGCATAGTACTGCTGCCCTGAGCAAAACCCAAAAGAGATGGGCTCTCTTATGCCCCAACAATTCTTCCTTTTCCAGTAATGTTTAAAGTATGTAATGATGTGTCAGATAATGAGTTACCTTATATGACATTTGAGAAATGCCGGCGTTGTTCTTCCTTGCATGCTCTCACAAGAAAGGCAGCAGTTCTGTGAACATGCTGAAATGCAGCTCAGCGTTGCTCCAGCCACGGGGGACTGCTGGGATCACCCCCAAATGCTGCTAAAAGCCCTCACACAAGGCACAGAATGCTGAGGGAAGATTAGAGGCATGATGTGGTTGGTGAGGGCCCGAGAGGAGAGGCTTAGTTACCTAGAGTCTAGGTATGGGGAACATAACTAAATGGAACTGGGACATTTATGGCTGTAATTACCAAATATTCTTTCTTTTTTGTTTTTCCCCCTAAGAGAAGATACTATATTGCAGTTGAAGTCAGGGACTAAATGCCTCCCCTAATTATTTCCAAGAATGCCTTTTTTATTTCCCTAAGGAAGAAAACAACATTCCTTTAAATACATACTGCCTTCCAAAACCCAAATCAACCTCCATCCATTACTGATAATCCAGCCAGTCCCTCTGCTTCACTTAGTCTCCTTTTTTCACTTAGCATCCTTTTTCTCCTCCCATGTCCCTTCCAGCCCCCATCATTGTGTAGCTACTACAGCTCCCATAGCAATGGCAGCTAAGGCTGACAGAAGGTATGAGAGTAATCAATGTAAACAGTCTCTAAAAGTGGTAGGGGGAAAGGAGGGCTTTCTGCATTCTCCTTATATTTCTACCCTTTGGCCTCAAGTGGAGTCTTCCCAAGGGCACTTTGTGACTGGGAAAATTCAAAACTTTCCAGGCAAGACATAATTATGAGGCTTTGTGTGAATTTGCTTGGATTAGAAAGCTGAATCTCCAGAACGAACACTTCTATCTCTTCATTTGTCTTGGTTTATATCTTATTTCTGTTTATACAGGTCTCTTTCTACGGCAGCAACAGTAACTGCCAGGAAAAAAAGATTGCAAAAAGAAAAGGCATTTATTTTCCTATAAACCGTTTACACTCACTTGTCTCCCCCTTGGCACTCTATTGGGAAGTAGGACAGCTTGAGTTATTTAATAACCCCCGTGTAGTCTGTGCACTCCTTTGAAGTTGTGTATTTCTAATACTTTCTCTCTCTAAATAAAACACCAAACAAACTCATCATATAAAGTGCATCCAGTCACCACCTGAATTTTAATGCTCTATTTCTGAAATCTCTCTTCTGCCCCACGAATTTTTAAATATATGTTGGTATTGTGTGTCTGGAAAAAGACATGACTCAGTGATAGCTAAAACCACTTAAGAAGCCGTTTGCCTCCAGACACTGAAAGCTTGTGCAAAACTTGCAAAGCGTTGCTCTGTGCCTACCAACTGTAAAAAAAGAGAGGGAAATAAGTGGAATTTCCTGACCTGAAGCTTATTTAGAAAGAAGGAAAGCAAATCATGTTTAAATCCTTAAAAATGAGAGGACTGCCTGGGTCAGATGTTCCTGTAATTCAGCAACCTGTCTCCAGAAAGGACAGGGTTCCCAGGATTAAGTTGTGTATATATTTCATAGTCCCACAGATCTATCAGGAAGGTGTTTATGGACTTCCTGAGCAAGAGGCTACGTCCAGACAATGATATTTAATAGTTTCTGATGGAGCTGTCTGCTATTAATAAGTCTAATCCCTTTCTGAACCTTTCTGAACCACTCACTCCTACAGCACCTAAATGATTGGAATTATGTCTTTTGTTCTCAGTTGTATTTCTTAGCAATCCCTAACGTTCTCTTTACCTTTGAACTCAAGTATCAGCTCTTCTCTGAGTGCTGGTAGCTAAGTCAGGGCCCATGGCTCTGTGTGTTTAACTGGGGCCAGTTCCTGCCCTGTGCATTACCTGCAGTCACTGCCACAGCATTTCACCTGCCGTTCTCTTACAAGGCCACTCAGTATCACGAAATCCTTACTGCAAGATGAATTCAAGACACCAAATTAAGTTGAAAACAAACGAGCTTTGCCTGCTGAAGTGCTGAAAAAAGAGAGAAACAATAGAATGAAAGCACACTGCTTTACACCTCATCTCTGAAGGAGCTGCTGTTCAGCTGCCTGTTTGGTAGCACAATTTGCAAATGCCTTTCTCTTACCAGCGATGAAATTCCTCCCCCTGTGAAGGATCAATGTTCATGCACTTCCCATGTTCTTTCAAGCAAGTGAAGTAATGAAAAAAAGACCTCCTTTGTGAGCCACCCTGGTAAGAATAATAGCCAGATGAATTTTTTAGGTTTGAGCGTTAGTTAATTATTAAAAAAATTGACACTGGGAGATAAAATGCTGTACACGGCAGAAGCAGAAAGGGAAAAAAGAGCAACCATAAATCCCAGGAACTACAGCCTCTGGCAGCTGTAATGGCACTAATTTTCAGGATTGCTTTAAAAGGTAGAGGCTCTACATGTGGAAGTCAAGTTCTATTTAAATATTAAAGACTCCGAGCAGTAATAAGAAAATGGAGTGATCCACCAGATATTTAACATCACACAGCCACTGGGACATAGAACATATTCAATAAAATATATTTAACCCTCTGTATGTGTATGTACACCTACATTTATTCTCACACACTTAGCGAGCCCATGAAAGTGCACATTCATTACCCAGGATTTCACTCTGAAAGGATTTCACTTCGAGGTTGACAATGAGGAAGTTTTCATTTTGATCTGAGGTGAAATGCTGTCATGCACATCTTTCTCCTTTTCCTCAATACTGTTTGATTCCTCTGAACTTGAGCATGCTAAAACTTAGGACTAATTACATAATGTAATTCTAAATAATCTGATACAAACATTGATGGGGAAAAGTTCAAAATACGAATAAGCAAAATGGATGCTTTTGTTCAGAATTTAATTTAGTTCCTTTCCAGCAAAATAAATTGAAAATTTTCAATTTTCCTCAACTCTTCCTTTTTTAAACTATTACTCATTTCAAACTTTTTAATCAAAAACCTCTAGTTTCAGAACATTCTGGCTAATTTTATTAAATCTTTTAATGTACATCTCATTTGACTACATCTAAATAAATTCCTGGGCTAACAAAAAGACCAGAAATCTCAGGAAATTGTTTCCCTGAATCTAATTTCACATACGAGCTTCCTCTGGAGATCTTCAGAGACATCCTCCTCTTCAGTTTCACTCAGCTCCCATGTTTCAAATGACCAGATAATACAGGATACTCAAAACACACAATAATAGAGTCACAGTCGTAATGACTGGAAAGTAATTGGGCAGTAGTTATTTCAGAAACTTGTATGGAAATACATATTAAAAAAAACCCACAAAACAGATAAATAATATTTACTAATATTTCCTCTTATTTATACCCAGAGCTCAAGAGCAATAACTCAAGAGCAAATACTCAAGAGCAATAAACCCTTGCTAACAACTCAAACACTGGAAGTGACGGTGTAGCACAAACATAACTTCAAATGCAAGCCAGGAATAGACCAAAACTCATTAGTGTTGGGTTGACCCTGAAATTTCTAACTACTGCTAAAACAGGCACTGGGAGATATTTACCAAGAATATTTTGTGGGGTTTTTTGCAGTTTTGCATGGTGAGAGCACTGGCAGCTCTCTCAGTAGTAAGGCTTGAGCAAACCATGAGAATGGATGGATTTGCAGATGGATTTAATAGCTGGGATGGCTTGAAAAAGCCACTGCCTTGCTGCTCCCAGGGGCTGCTGCCCACAGAGCAGAGCAGCCTGGCACCAAACCCAACTGGAATGGCATTGAAATGTTCCCAGGGTTAAACTGGATGGGGAGACATGTTGACAATTTAACTGCACAGATGACTGGGCTGCAGTGCTCGGATTTGTGACACAGCAGGAACACTGATACTCCTCAGCGCGCCCTGGTCCATGGGAATTTTGAAGCTCCGAAACCCATGTTGCTCTTGTTTTGGGAACTATCTCTGGTGTTCGCTGTGGTCATACCTTCCTGGATTTCCATGAATTTCTGCAGGCATTTAGACTGTAGGTGCTGGAACACTGTTGCTCAGCTTCTTGAAAAAAGACCCACCACACAACAAATTACAACCCCCTCCACGCAGCAGGGCTGTCATTACCTTGCTAATCAAAGCAAGAACTGTCAAAGGACCTGCTGAAAGGAAACGTACACGTATATGTCAGGTTTGTACCAATTTAAAAAATTGCTCATTGCCTAATTCATTAAACAGTAGGAAGTAGAAATGAAACTTTAAATTTAGCAGAGATGCTACTGCTAATTATTAACCACAGTCTCTCATTAAGCACTTGCCTATCATTCTAATGAACACTACGAACAAAAGAGTATAAAATACAATCTACTAATCAAATTGAAACCTAATGATATCCAATTGAACAGGCATGTGGTCATTTGCTCAAAAGATCAACTGGTGGCTTTATCTTGCTATTACTAATTAACCGAGGCCTCATTGCTTGTAAATAGCATGGATTATTTCCATATCACATTCCTTACTGCCACAAATAAGGACAGAAGTGTTCTTGGCACATGGACAAGAAGCACTGCCATGGGATGTAACTTCATTTGCTATCTTTGCAAGGGACTATTATCTACACAGGACAAAATCTCCCCATGTGGCTCAGGTTTGACTCTTCTTATGGCTGAATGAGTTCCTTTGTGTAGATGTTACGTGATTTTCATCAAATATGAAAGGCAGGTCAATAGCCAATTGCTCTGTCCTGGTAGCGAGTAAGTAATTTTAAAATCACCTATTTTGGAGGTCGGTGTTTCTCCCTGTGAATCACGAAATTGTTTAGGCACATGCTGCCTTTATGGAACCCAGGATAATAATTGAAGGCACTGTTTGCAGCTGTTACCCTTCCCAGGAAAATACAGATTATAATGGCACTACTTCTGTGCGACTCGGATCAAGCTGGATCCGATGGATCAGAATTTTTCTGTGGCTTTCTCAGTTTTTCTGTCTGAAGTGAGTACCAGGGAAAAGGGTAAACTTTGTGAACTCTGTGAGATCCTGCTGTTGCTTCATCTCAACTCAAAGGATTCCTAGGAAAGAATACTCAAATTTGAGCTGGCATCTAAAAATACATGCATGAATGGCAACTTTCAAATCCATTCCCATCTCCTACCATTTAGAAAATCAATTACAGATGATCCCAGTGTGACAAACCATGAAAGAGTAAAAACAGTAGGACTTGACTGAAATTGTAGATGTTGGATAGTTAGTTGCCCATGTGTCAAATGCTTGGCTGTGGTTACTTCACAGTCAAGAGGCAACTACAAAGAGCAGTAAATTTGACCCATCTCAGCCTGATAGAAACTGCCTTCTGGAAAAGCCTGGGTTTGTCCACAAACAACAAAGAGTGCCTCTGGTAACTAGCTTTGACTTAGCCAGTTTTTAGGCAGATAGTCAGGCTGAGATGAATTGAATGCCACCTTACATCTATCATTCATGACTTAAGAATCACAGAATTAGTAAGGTTTCATAATATTTGGGGGTTATAACAGGTAGCTTTGAAAAGCCCTTATCCTGCATCACTTTGCTTTGCAGTTTTCAGCATACTGCAATTGAACACTTCCTGAGGTTAATTAAGGGTTATCATTTCTGTTTGCTCCAGATGTTCATTTTAAGACAGATCTAAAATGGCTAAAAGAGCACTTGAAGATGGCCTTTTCTGAAATAGATTCTTAATTAACTGTTTCCTGTGTTTGCTAAAACCTGCCTTGCTCTTTTTGCCATTTCCTAATCTCTTAACCTTCCATTTAAGTTTGCCCTTGGCCTTTAAATTCAAATCTTCATTTTTGGGGTCTTGAAAATGAGTCAGGGGAGTGATTCTTTAGTTTTTTTATATCCCTGTCTCAGACTTGGCTACAAGGAAGATTCTGAAAGTGTCTGTGAACCATCAGCATTTTCCCTGGTTCCTGCCCCTCTCTGGTTATCAGTGAATTTCAAAGGTTTATTACTTTTGCAACACCATAAACTGTATTAGATCTTGACTGTCTAATCAGCAGTAGCAATTTAGTACAAAGCTGTTCAAAAGGTAACATTCCTCTTGCCAGAACAGCTAAAAAAACATGAATACAATATGTCAGTGATAAGAAAACTGGAGAGTTGAATTACAGAAACAAACCTAAGTACTAAGGAGTTAATTAAAGTATTACCTTTTGAAGCGAGCAAGAATGTCTTCATGGCTGTCAGTGCGTCTCTGCAGAAGGGATGAGATTCCAGCTCCACTTACACTCTCACCATGGTCCTGTCTTTCTCCATGTCCATTTACAGGTGGACACGATGGCCACCAGGTATCTGCTCATCCAGGGAGGAATTTGTCTGGACTAATGCAGGTGGTCCTCCATCTGAATCAGTGCTGCCACCGCCAATGGCACGTCGATGTTTTAGGCTCTGATTCATCTGATTTATTTAGATTTCTGCGTTAAGATGACATGAATCACAACTTTAAACTGTTTGTCTCACTACAGAGCTGGGAGTGACAGTGATTTAAATGTACATAGATATATTGTAGATCTACTCAATCAAACAAACACCTGTAGAAAGTCCTAACCTGGAATCCCTCCTCAGTTGTTCCCACAAGCACTTTGGGTGAGTGGTAACTGAATGAGACCAAAACCATGTTCCCAGTCCTTGGCCCGTGGCTTGGCACTCTTTATTTAATGTACAATCCCAGACTGTCACAGCTACTTTTAAACAGGATTCTGATACCTTGTTTCTCCCTCAGTTTAAGTGTGCTAAAACAGACTTGTGATCAGGAAATTTTGGTAAATGTGTTCTTTCTCTTTTCTCTGGACATCTAGGAATTTCCAGGATCAACACCTTCTCACAGACTGTATTGCTTTGTTGAGCTGCTCTGCTGTTAGACAAATCACAGTTTATCATCACATGCCATCACCTGGTAACTTAAAGGACTACACACATCTGTTACCAAACGTGTGTGCCCACACACATACAGACAAAAGGCAATTATCTGTGATTCTGTTTCCACACAAGATGAAATAATTTACTAAGCTCCCATCCACAGCAGTTCTACTATCTGTTCTCCAGGACTGGAACCAGAGCTTCCCTACCCACTTACCAATGAACCCTTCCAGCCCACTGGGCAAGGAGGAACAGCTTTGATAGAAGGGATTCTCAACATTGTCTCTTTTTCATCCAAAACAACGTAGCAGAATGCTTAGTTTCCCTACATGGGACATGGGGCTGAAGCTGCTCAGGCAAAGATTGCAACAAAATAAATAAGCTCCCCATATCCTGTTTTATTGCTTTGGTTGGACTGAGCATCTATCAAAGGCATCTATCAAATCTGCAGAATTACTGGGTCTTGGAAGGACATGAGTAGGAGATAAACAACTCTGCATAAGCCCTGTAGAAACCAAAGGTATTCTGTCATGCACAGAAGGAGCCCCAGCTCTAGCCTGTACTGTCATAGAAAACTGAGCTGGCCCTGAAGTTCAAGCAACCTCATGGGAGTTTTGAAGATTTAAGTCTTTGATACGCAAGACACAGGAGGGGTTTATGCTCAAGGGTCTCAGTCATTTGACCAAAAGAGAAAGTGTCATTTCCTCCTGGTGGTGTAAAAGGCCAACAGTGATCCTAAAGATAGCTTAAAGATGTATTCATAACTCTGGGGTCTCTGCCTTCTAGCAAGTTACTTGGCTATGCTTTCAGAGTGGAAGTGATCTTGGGCCACTGGTTAGACAATCCTATGTTAAAATAGTCTTTATAATGATTTTTAATTTGTGTAGTTTGATGTTTACAAGTAAGATAATTTGAACCTACCAGATATCCTGGTGCAAAGAAATACTTCATTTAAAGTTGAAAAAGAAGTCAGTGCTCTTAACTCAATACCATTCCCCTTTCAAACCTTCCTACCCACTGACAGGATGTGAACCAGGTCTGGAAAAAGCTGTACTTCTGCCTTTGTTTTACTGCCTTGCTTTGCCTGGAAATGATAAACTTGTATTAAATATATTAAAATAATTTCATTCTTATTCAGAGAGGGTAAATCCTAACAATGGTCAAATAGACTGCACAGTTACTCAACTTTTACATTGGTATAGTTGGATGGTATAATCCCTATGTCAACTTCCAGATAAGACAGCAACTGTGTTACAAAGCAGTGTTCAGCTGCCAGAGCCATCAGTGCTCAGCTGCCAGAGCCATCAGGTCTGGAACAGGCACTGATACTGAAATACTGGGATGCTCAATCCATCCATCCAGTTGCTTTCTTGCGGGCCAGGAGCATCCCTTCCCTTTCCCATCTTGGTTCCACTGATCACAGAGGAAGGACTGGGCTGGTGTGATGTTGGTTTTCATCCTGCTCCAGCTGTGGTGATCAGGCACAGGGCTGCCCATCAGGCACTCCCAGGCAGTCCCACCCACAAGATTTGTGTCCCCTGTTATTCCTTTCCCCATCTCTTGACAATTCTTTTCATCACTCTTGTACCTCCCTCTCTCCACCTCAGCCATCTCTCAAAAAAATCATCCTTAAATGCTTTCTTCTTATTGTACCAGTTTTGCTGCATCTGCACCCAAATTTGCCATGGATACTCCTCAAAACATCCCTCCATTTATCTGCGAAGCTTGGCCATTTCCCACATAGCTCTCCCCAAAATTACCTGTGAAATCCAGCCTTCCCTCCCAGAGCGAGCTGTAATTTCTGGCAGTTTCCGACACTGCCCCACACAGCAATTTTCCATACCTCATCCTGCAGTTTTTCACATCCTACTCAGGCCTGCACCTAATCAGTGACCTGCAGTTCTAACAAAGTACATTACTCACAGAAAGGTAAGCTCAGCTTGGGCCAGAAGCAGCAGGTAATTAATTATTACATTATGTGGTGTTTATTGCTGTTATTATGAAAGCCCAAGGCTATTTGTCTTAGGAAATAGCAATACGTATTTCTCTCCAAATTATGTGAAGTCATTTGTTAAACTAATAGATGCACTTTGGCCCTGAAAGAATGAACAGCGTCGTGTCTGAGGATGAAGGACCTGGTAGCAATGCCATAGCAGATGTTTCACTGAAATTTGTAATTAAACACCTAAAGTTCACATTTTTATGGTTGAATTTTCTCTCTATAACTCCTGCTGTAACTCTTCAGGGGACTATTAAATTGTCTGTGTCACATTTTTAGAAAAATATTCTCCCAGCTATTGCTAGGGAAAAATTTTAATTTTTCTTTCCTGGATTTAGTCTCAAATTTAAGGATTTCTTCTCACCATCTGCAACATATTTTCAAACATCATCTTATCCTCAAGACTGTGACCTCTGTATGTTTACCTGACATGAACCCCAGAAAATTTTTCTCTGCTGGTAAAAGCTCAGACTGGGGAATCATTCCCTTTCTGACAGAGGAGAGCAGCAAGTTCACAGCCTTTGTTATTTGAGATCTCTCTATACACAAGGATTTCTCCTGCTTGGCCTCAAGGGATTTAGGAGTGAAGAGACAGGATTTAGCCTCTGCCTTACTAGAAATCACTCGTTCTCCCACTTCCATCACTCATCCCAGGTGCAGCCTCAGCCTGTAGCAGCTTACAAGATTTGCACTGACCTGCTTTGGGAGGTATGAACAAGGAACAGAAAGCAAGAGCAGGGCAGGGGGATGGGGACAGTGGTTGGCTCCAATCTGCCGTGCTCTTTGCCCACCTGCCTCAGCTGAAGATGTTTCTTCCTTGGCTCCTCACCTCATGAACAGGATGAAGATGTTTTGGAGGGTGTCTCTTTATTTCCTTCAGAGTCTGCACTAAAGAGATATGCAGATCAGCAAACCAAAGTTAATTATTTTCTGACACAAATTAGGGGAGATGAATCACTGATTATTAAGGCAACTTTGAGGTCTTGCTTTGCATGGCTTGTGTAAAACAAAAGAGAAAGCAACAGCCTCACACAGCTCTGGTGGTCCCACAACACCCCTGAGGAAGCAGGGGTAGACGTTTCCACAAGCCACCAAAATCACAGAATCATAGAAGGGTTTGGGTTGCAAGGGGTCTTAAAGATCACCTACCTCCAACCACTCTGCTGTGGGGAGAGATACCTTCCCCTGGACCAGGTTTCTCAAAGTCCCATCCAAAGGCAGCCTAAAACCTCTTCATCATTTACATTTCTGCTATTCTACATTTCTGCAAGTCAAGCAGGCAACTCTCATGATAGATGCTTCCTTTTGTGCATGTATTCCCTGGGCTTTTCTAACTACTCTAACAAACTGCTTTAAAAATAGGGATCAAGTGGTTTTAGTTAAAAAGTTACTGGATTTTCTGTAAGGTAGAGACTCGCATGTAAGTTTAGTTTTGCATCTTTCTCCTGGCTCTAGAAGTCATGGAGGACCTACACCTACTGTGAAAAAACAAGCTCTGCTGAAACCTCTAAGACCATATTTGTATTAGTAAACTAAATAATCTCAAGCACAGCAGAACTTGTGGCACCTAAAATCACAGTCTTTACATATTGTCTTTACATCTCATTCAAGTAACTCTTACAAGCAACAAAGAATGCTGTTGTCCTAAAACTTCGGGTTTCACAATGGAAACACCGACAAATTTTGGTAATTACATCTACATCTACATCTAAACGGGTAGTATTGCCCTTGAATAAACATGTTCTGATGCAGTCACTGACAAATACACTCCTCAGCTTCGTGAGTCCTCATTCTAAATCTCTTACCATCCATACAGGGCTCTTCTCATTAAACAAATGTCCTTTGACATTCGAGAAGCCCCTTCATTATCACATTTTTACCCTCCTAAATTAACATTCAAGTTCCTATTTCCCTATCATAGATAGAGCAGACAGGAGAACGTGTGATTTTTAATTTGAAACATTGCCCTGCTCTATGCAATTAAGCTTGTTTCTCTAAGTTAGGTGAGAAGAACAAGGTCTAAAAGATATGGACAAGTTCAGACAGGAATTAATCTGGGGATGCCCAAGGACCTTTGTTTTAACTGAGGTCAGCCCAGACAACCAGAATGAACCCTTCTTGCCCTAAAGTTCATGGCTACATCAACTCAGTCAAAAAACATGACGTAGTATGTCCAGCTTTGCACAAGTTTCAGTTTCAGTGTTAGCAAACAGTACCAGTAGCTCCAACTAATCTTACTTGTTACCTTCAATCAAAATCTCAAGGACTGTAAGACTCGTTCCTGTTCACCCTTTTTCACTCTTCTCCTTCCTTGATCTCCAGCACATAACACCTCTAGGAACAGACTGTTTTCGACGGTACCATCAGTTCAATGATGAAATACGCTGCATATCCCAGGCAAGCGGCACCACCTACCAGCTCTTTCAGAGCACTGCAAGGAGCAGCAGATTTAGACCAGACTCGGGTAATCCTGCAGTAGCAGTGGGTGAAGAGAATTATGATATTCATTCCCTCCCCACTTCTCTATAATGTCCTATAGTAAAGATATGTTATGTGCCATTGAGTCATCTCATTACTCAAAGTAATCAAGAATTTTTGAAATGCACCAAATGACAACGTATTTTTTTTAGAACATTTGATGTTTGCAATTAAAAAAAAGATCATTCACAGATTCACAGAATATTCTGAGTTGGAAGGGACCCACAAGGACCATTGAGTCCAACTCTTAAATGGCACCACTGCCTCCCCCTCAGGGAATCAAACCCCGGTTTCCCATGGGATAGATGGGGACAGTTACCACTCACCACTATTCAAATTAGTATGCTAGTTTCACTTAAAGGCTTTGGGGGAAAATTTTTCTAAGGTCCAAGATGGATGTTTGGTAAGAGAGCCCTGATCACAAGCATTCATATGCAATATAACCAATATCCTCTCGTCCCAAATGATCCTTCAATTTGTCTCCAAGAGAATCCCTAAAACAGAGCAAGGGGGATGTGTCTAGTCCATCCATTTCTCTTCTCTCACTCCCTCTAAGACCATTTGCTCAGACACATCCCCTTCCAGACGTGTATCCAAATGAACCTGCCTCCCTGCACAGGGACAGAAAGCTAGAAATTTTCAAATATTAAAAAAAAAAAGCCCAAAACTTTTGGGAAGCAATGCTTTTCTGCTAGTAGACAAGCAGGTTAGTTATGAAACATCTTCCTCCTCTGAGTCATCCTCCTTGATACAAGAAAATAAAGAAGGGAAAAAAAGGGGGAATAAAAAGAAGAAAAAGGAAAAAGGTATAAATGAGACCTGCAGCTTCCAAAGAATAAACACGTATCACAGCTCTGGTCTCCTAGATATATCCTTTCAGTAGTGGGAATTAGTTTTCTCATGGATGACACATTTTAATTAGTGACAATATCTGACTGAGCGAGGGGGAAAGAGGGTAAGTTACTCTGCAGAGTTGCAGATTCTGGCACAGAAATCATGTGGCAGAGCAAGAACTAGAATCCAGCAGGATCCAAACATTAACACCAGGAAAACACATGCCTCTTGAGATGTGTAATACAGATTTCACATACTTCTAAATGCCATCAGTTGAGTCCAGACAGAAAACCAGCTGGTGTCTGGAGATAAGGTGCTTTGATTTCCTGCTTGTCACTCAAATGAAAAACTGCAGAACTCACAGGAAAGCTGAACCAATGTTTGAAAAATAAAGGGCATCACTCCAGAGAAAGCCTGTATTCCACATGTTAAACTAAAAAGTGTGGGCAGAGGAGCAGCACTGAGTTAAGACCCCAACTGGTGCTAGTCATATAGCATACATCACGTTCTTGAAATACTAAATAAAATAGTAGCACAAAATACACATATGCATCTGGGCTGACCAGTTTCTGGCTCATCGCACAACTGGCCTGGCCAGGATGGCAAGTGGCAAAGACAAAAGGGACTTCTGCAGCTTTCATGGTGGTTTTGGGCTCTGTTGCAACCTTGCTCATGCTCAGCGTCTCTTTCCATGGGACTTCTGCAAATTGTAATGTTATTAACACAAAATTTACTGTATTTAAGTGTTTTTGAACTGGAAAGTCTCAAGTGAAACTGGCTGTTGTTTTCTTTTAGCATCTTTCCTGATAAATTCTGAATCTGTCACATCTTTGTCCCATGCACAGAGCTGCCATACAGATATGTGCCTGCACTGTAGCCCTCACTATTCATACACAAAGATGAGCATGTGGCCAATATGACTAAGAACATAATGGAATACACAGGAGAAAGTCACAAGACTCTTCACAAGGGAAAAGCACTTTTAAAATCTTCTTTCCATTGCATAACATATACAGATTCCCATCCTCTTGATACTCTTTAACTTGGTTATGAGTAACCTGCACTATTTGGTTCTGGGGATTTTCCGTTTGGCTGCTTGGGCTTTGCTTTTTGGTGGGTTTTTTTGTTTGTTTGTGGGGTTTGGGTTTTCTTTGGGGCTTAGTTTGTTTGTCTTTATATAATTGTTATTTTATTTTGCAAGTTCACTAAGTTTTGCAAATTCTCTGGAACTCAAGCAACATGTGCATGCCCACACAAGCCTGTCACAATTTTTTCTTGTCACAATTCCACCAGCTAAAGTGAATTAGAGATGCTGATTTCATCCCCATATCTACGTGGTCTGGTGGCTTAGCCTAGTGTTGGGTTCTGAGAGACAGAGACATCCCAGAGCTGCAGCTGTGGTGGAGCTTGAAAGGGGGATGACAAAGAAATCAAGGACTTTTCTTTGAAAAGAAAGATTTAACAAACAGGGACTGTTTAGCTGGAGGGAAGACTCAGGTACCTTGTCTAAGGTCCAGCCAAGAATTACAATTGAGTTCAGAGCCAAGAGATAAACTCAAAGGTACAGCTGTTAGAGGCTGGAAAGTGTCTTTCCAAGTAAACTAAGGGCTGATGCCAGAAGCCTCTTTGGAAGAGTGCCATCAGCCCTGCTCCTGCAGCTCTGGCCTGTCTCTCCACCCAGCACTGAAGTAAAGCACTGGAATTACTAGAGCTCATATATAGAGCTCAGTCCCTGACTGAGGAGTTTCTCTGGTCCATGGCTTGGTTTATTGCTCAGAGCAGGATCAGATCTGAGAACAAGTGCAAGACTACAACAGGAGCAGGGCTGTAAGGTGACAGAAAGGGCTGCAAAAAGTATCTTCCCTGGGACATGTGTAAGTGGGAGAAGATTTGAGGACTCATGTCCAAGGCACACTCTAAAATTAGAATTAGGTTTAGAGTCAGGTTAAGAGAAAAAGCCAACACAAAACTAGAGCTGTGGGAGGACAAGAAGGTATAAAGCAAACTCATGGCTAATGCCCTAAATGTTCTCTAAGGAATATTTAGTCCATAGGCAGCTCTTAGCTTAGGAGTAATGTTGTTTATTCTCACTGGAACATTATAAACTTCACTAAAATATTTTGATATGGTAGAGATTAAAGAGGTTTTATACAACAGCACCAGTAACATCACGAGGAGGTAATGTCACAAAGGAGGCGACCTGAAGAAATGTTAATTAGGTGACAGTGGAAGGTGTCATCTATAGGGTGCATTACACTTTCGTGCTTTATGAAAGACAGACAAGCATTTGAAAAAAATAAAACAGGTGTATGAAATCAGGTCGAAGAATCATCCAGCACTCTACCTTAGAAGAAAAGAATAATAGCAAAAAATAGATACATTTCCATCTATACATTTATCCATAGATACATTTCCCCAGCAGTCTCAGCAGTCTCAGTCTCCACCATTTTGTGGTGACACAAAGACAGGGTGACTTTTTCCCGTCACTTTCTCAATCAATTTAAATTCAATTTCATAACCTATTAAATACTCTCCTTCACTGCCACAGTTGGTGTTCTTCCCTTCTTTTTACAGTTTCCTTTGGTGTACAGGCAGTGCTGTATTTTTCAACTTGCTCAACATTTGCTTTCTCTTAGGTTTGTTCCATCACACTTCTCAAATACCCTTTAAAATCAACACATTCAAAAGCTCCACTATTACAGAAGCAAAGCTGGGCTGGCCTTATGTGATGTGTTTATCAAGGTTTAAGGCAAACTCTCCAGCTCAGGAGTGAAAAAGAACCAGTGTAGCCCAGAAGAGCTAAAGGAAGAGGGTTTCTACATTCAGTGACTCAGTAAAGCAAGACACCAAGAGGGGAGGCTGGACATGAGATGTCTGAGAATGCAAATTTCTGCAGAAATAACAAGATTTATACAGCTTCAGCCTTCCAAGGACAACTAGAAATCATTTGATTGTTTTTAAACTTATTTGCATTTCCTTCAACACAATCTGACAGGACTTTTAACTCAGGTATCTGGTGCCGGCTCTCAGGTTTTTACTGGGCTGTTGCTTTGGCTTTCTGGAGTGGAGGTGTGAAGTGGCACACACAGGCAGTGCTGGTCTAGCAGAATTAGTGATTAGGTGTATAGAACAACACACAGCTATGACAACAGATTTTTCCCCTTGCCACAGGGATCAAATAAAACAAGCCAGCTATTGAACTGCAAAATGAAAAGCAGCTTACGGGGCTTCCATAAAATTAGGTACCTATTACACTTGTCTTTTCTTGACAATCCAAAGGTGACTTGCAAAGTGACAGGCCATCACATAAATGACTTCACCCTTAGATTAGTGAACAGACTGTATTTTTGTGTTTGGCACAACCGTGAGGCCCAGCTGCAGCAACGATAATCACCCACACGTACTCCTAAAGGATCCTGTGGTCTCTGGCAGGGTCTCCTCCCCAACAAGCATCATGTTACTTCCTGAAAAATCTTACAGGTTTAATTGAAATGGTTTTGTGTGGATCGTTTTTTTTTCTTTTAAAGCAGAATGTTCTGCTACACCTGTCAGTGGAGGCCAAACATTATATTTACCTGCTGAAAAAGCTGTTCTTGTGCTGTCAAGCCTTGTTAGATACTTCATTTTAGAAGGTTTGAGACTTGCTGTGTTTGCAATTGGCTTGATCAAGCTGAAGAAAACAGGGAAATGGATCCAGAAGTACCTCTTTTTTTTCCTTTTTTTATTCCCCCAGCAAAACAAGAATTCTTTTTTCCATGCTTGTCTTCCATAATCCTCTTCTTCCCTTAAAGAGTTTGAAACAGGGTAGGCCTGCACCCTTTCTGATGTTCTGGTATCTGAGAAATCTGCATCATCCACACCCTTGCTGCTCACAAGTTCAATCAGCACAGACGCATCCTCAAAAAAAACAGATCCTCACTGACTGTTTCCATATTGCTGCTGAAATCTGAGCATTAAGCCTATGGCACTTTATGCTACAAAAAGTCAGAACTGTTGGGGTCCTGCCAGACTCTGAACCTGCCCATTCCCTTGTGCAGATGTTTCAGGGAATTGAGACAGATGAAAACTGAGTCTGCTGAAAACAAAGCCGTTAGCTGCCAGCGGGGTGTCCCCACATTCCTGCTGTCACTGCTTCCAGCAGTACCGGGATGACACGGGGCCTGACTAGTGATGCCTCCATCAGCACTGGCCACTCCTCCCGAACTTCCTCATGGGCAACGGTAACACTGATCTGGAAACTATTGATGTTGTAAGTTCTAAGGAAATGGAACCTTGCTGCTGTTTTGAAAGAGTGGGTGCCTCCTTGGATCCCGAGGGAACAGAGGCTTCACAGTCCATAGGAGAGACACCTCTAAGAGATATTCTGCAGCAAAAAATATTCTAGACAATGCCACTGGAAATCCTTTGGATGCAATCTCGCTGCCTCTCAGGCAGCCCAGAAGAACTGCAGGTGACTTTCTGCAGCAGGGTGTGTCATTTGTTATCCAGCTCATTTGTTTTCAGGATACAACCTAAGAAAGGAGGCATCTGGGAAACGTGATGCCTACTGCTGTCATTCATAAAGAACAAACCTCGTCCTGGTGCACCCTGTGCTGTGGCTGCAGAACTAGGTCAGACTAGGTGCCTCCAGAACTGCTGGGTTCTCAAGGCCATTTTGAGACTCCAAAACTGATCACAAAATGGCTGGGAAAGAGGCTAATCCCAAATAACTTATGATACAGAGACGTGGAATGGCAGGTCCTATTGAGAACCTGAATGACTCCCAGTAAAGAACTGGGAGAGAAAGGCCTGGATTTGAGCAGGTGAAAGCTCCACTTAAACCAGAGAAGAGAACAAGGGGTTGGTTCCAGCTGAGGTGGGGTTAAGGCTAAAGCAATCATACCTGGTTTAAGGTAACGATGAAGTCTGATAACTGGATTCACTCCTTGCGATGGCTTCACCCAGATGAAGGTAAGTGGGCTGCAAAGCTGATGATATCTGTTGCTTCTCTGAACAGCAGATGCTTGAGCTCACCCACTAGTGAAGGCCCTTCCAAACTTTTGCTGCCTCCCAGCCTTCCTCTCCTTCTCCAAACTTGGTCAGTTCTGGTCATGGGTATCAAATGAGCCAGCAAAAAGTCCTCCTAACAGCCTCCGAACCTTCATCTCTGCCTCATCCTAAACAGAAAAGAAGCAGAGAATACCTTGTCTTGAGTTCCATCCATCGTTCTTCGGGAGGCTGTGCAGCAGCTGGCTTCCCTCTGCTAGAAACAAAGCCACTTGTTCCAGGGAGCAATCCTTATCCCCACCTCCTTTTAATAGTTATAAGGTTTCCCTAGGGAGTTTTTTTCTGTTTCCAGTAAAAGCTTCTGTACACTTAATAACTCGTCTCGTTAACCTCTACAGACAAAATACCTTTCCATTATTATGACCATGAGTCACGTGAGATTTTTTACCATATTATCACAGAATTTCATGCTGCTCTGTCAAGACCTCTTTTTCCAGGTTGAGTAGACCTCTTTTTCCAGGTTGACGACACCACACACACGGCCTCAAGCTACGCCAGGGGAGGTTTAATCTTAACGTTAGGAAGCGGTTTTTCACAGAGAGAGTGATTGCATATTGGAATGGGCTGCCCAGGGAGGTGGTGGAGTCGCCATCCCTGGAGGTGTTTAAGAGAAGACTGGACGAGGAGCTTAGTGACATGGTCTAGCTGGGGGGTGTAGGGCTGGATGACGCTGGGCCCCTTCCGGCTCGGAGTGGCCTGCTAGACTGTGAGGGATCTAGGTGGTGTTACGCTCTGCGATGTGCTCTCGGTCTCTGTACGGGTGTTAGATGGTGAGTTGGACTAGATGATCCTTGTGGGTCCCTTCCAACTCATAATATTCTGTGATTCTGTGACTCCATTCAGGCACTGTCTTCACTGTAGTAGTAAAGCTCCATGCGAACTCATTACAACCCTTAACGCGTTTTGCCTGAAAGCAGCTCATGAATCACACAGCCTGTATCGTTTCCCTGTTTTCATTGTTACTTATCACTCCACTAATGTTTGTCTTGGTGTAGGTTTTATGGGCCCTATCTTACTCCTGTTCCCAGAACACACACAAAAATGCTGAGCTGCTCCTGGTATAGAACATTTCCTGTAGAAACTCACCGGGAATTCGACGAGTCACTAAAGATCTGTCTTAAAAGCTTCTTAATAAAGTACTTTAAGAAACGCTCGTCGGTGCTACAGAAATGTTAAACACAGCCATTCAACCTACTGTCTGCACGACGCTGGTGAAAAAACCCTCTGTGCAGTTCCTTCAATGAGCCGTTCCCCGCCCCCTCCAAATTATCAATTCTCTTTGCATTTACATGCCATGAAATTATTTTTTAATGATTTCTAGTTTTGAGATTTTTTACCTGGCGATAACGTCATGTTGATCGCTCAACAGAGCCCGGAAGAGTCATGTTTACTTTTTGCATCATACCAGTAGAACATAAGAGACACTTTAGAGAAATACTCATTGATGGTCTGCAAAGCAGCTCCTGTTCACTTTAGGAGTCAGTAAAATAAGAGGAACGTTTTATCTTTGAGATCCATGAAGTGCCACAAATCTGAACCTGCCTGCTCAGCAGGCTTTGCTTTTAAGGGTGGAAATGCTAATAAATTTCACTATATTTTGCAGCTACTATGACTTACATCTTTATTCCATGCATCCATGTTCCTCCATTTCTGAAACAGCTTGAGGGTGAAAAAGGCTCCGTGTTAACAATTTCGTACTCTCAAAAGCAGGAATGAATGATCAGGAAGCCATGGGGGTGTGGATGGGGGAAAAATTTAGACCACTTCAGATCCAACTGGCTGAAACCTTCTAATTCAATGCATTAAGTCCAGCTACTCCTCCTAAAAAAATTCACAGCTCATTCAACTGTGCAATCCTTGCTCTGCAAAAAAGCCTTTGCCTGGATCTGTGTCCACCGACATCGCCCCAAGCTCTACCGCCCATCGGAAATGTGCAGTGAGAGGGGGAGATGGACCAGCAGCTTTTTGAATCAGCTGTTTCCAGAGGTTTTGAACCGGGAGGCTGATTTTTCATACGAAATGGCCACGTGCACTCCGTGCTGATGGAACCAAACTTTCCCAGGGGCTGTGGGGTGCAAGCAGGTTACTCAAGGTGCTCGTATCAGCATGAACCAGCCCTTCTCCACCATTTCTCCTCATCCTGCAGCAGACACAGCCGGGCAAATTTCTTTCACAGGCGAGCTTGCAACTGCAAAAGAATTTTTAAATCTAGGTACCTGTCTTGTTTTTTAGTGACACCACTTACACCGTCCTGGGGCTGTGTAGCCTGGAGAAAAGGAGTCTCAGGGGTGACCTCATTG
>WEKX01006266.1:43021-86559 GCA_013390025.1 Pitta sordida
GGGGGCGACGGGAGCGGGCCGGCTGTGGTGGGGTACGAGCCGTGAGGGCGGACTGGGGAGGCGGTGGGGGGACGCGGATTCCTTCTCCCTGGCCTTGCGGACCCCCGTGGGCGGGGAGGGAGCGGGGTCCCGGGGCCGCCGGGAGGCTCCTGAGAGGGGGGGGAGGTTGTGGGCAGGTGGCGATCGGGACAAGGGGACGCGTCCTCAGGCTGCGCCAGGGGAGGTTTAGGTTGGGGGTACTAGGAAGGATTTCTTCACGGGAAGGGTGGTTAGGCATCGGAATGGGGTGCCCAGGGAGCCGGGGGGGTGTTGGGCCATGGGGGGGGTTCGATGGTCTCAGGGCTCTTGTCCGAGCCGGTCCGTCCGGTGGTTCTGGAGTACCAGCGTGGGGCTGCCGTGGTTGGTTTAATGGCTTTTACCCGTGTGATTTACTTACATTAGGAAACGGCTTTTGAAATCGGATTATTCTATTTCTACCTCTATTCTGTTTTCAGTAGCAGTATCTGTATGTTAATAACAAGGGCAGGTTTGCGTCCGTCTGACTCAGGTGCTTGTGGGAAAAGGATCTTTTTCTTTGCTAAACGTGGATTAAACCTCGACTGTTTCACTGTAGGAAGGAAAGTTATGCCACCAGTTCATGAGTCATAGTTTTAAAAAATGCAGTGATACGTGACTAGGTGAATTTCCCCGTGTGCTTTCTTTTGTCAGTTCTCTTCAGCAGGCATTTTTGCATGAGCTAGAACTTAAGCTAAGTGAAGGGACAGAAATGGCTGAGTGAATTCTGTCTTCTGGATGGAATCTGCCAGAGATCACCTGAAAGGGGATACCAAAATACGCTGATTTAAATTTGTCTCGTTCTGTCTAGAGAACGTTTTCTCTCTTGAGAGTGACTGTCACATTCAAGGAGCTTTTACCATCTTTTTTTTCTTACTCTACCCCAGCAGCAGCTGCCACTGTAGGTCACCGTAACATGCTGTGACAGCCTTGGAAGTCATTTGATCAGTGCTGCTGAAGTGCTCCTTGTGTACGGGCATGCAGAAGGGACAGAGCCCATCCAGCCCGTAAATCTGGTGATGGAAACCAGTTATGATCCCCCCAAAAGAAAAGGGTTGGGTCCTCGTGCCGTGAGAAACCATTAGGAAGGGATGGTGGTGCAGTGGGTAAGGGCACTGGGTTGTAGTGTGGCTGTTCAGTCCTGATCTCTTGAGTAACCTGAAGGTGTTGTTTCTGTGGGTTTCTCTCGGCTGCAGAAGAGGGGTGATGGAACTGGGGCTGATAAAATGCAGCCTGTACCATGTGCTGTGGAGTTTCTGCTTCCTGAGAGATAAAGGGTAGCTTCCCATCCGAGTTACTGACCACTCACAGCAAAGCTGGCTTTTGTCTCTTTCCAACTTGGGCATCTGAGCTCTTACTCCCCCCAGTCTTCAGTGGATTACGAGGAGTCTTTTGCTGGCTGGATTTTGTTAGAGATGCTTGTCATTTCTCATCGAGTCATCTCTCAGTCTCCCTGACTAGGGAGAAGGAAGGGTTACCAGGTTTTATCTACAAAGTCTCAAGCAATAATAAATTCCAGAAATGACCAGAAGTACAAAGTAGTAAAAGTAAGCTATTTCCTTGTATCTTTTTGTGGGGTTTTTTAAAATAACTTTAATTTTAATAACTTGGCGTGGTTGAGTTGTTAATCAGAGAGATTTAGCTGTTGTTCTTCGATCTGTTCTGGAGAGAGATCCTCATGAGCAAGAGTGAAGGAGCTCGTTACACTCTCAGTGCATCAAATGTAACTGTGCCAAGCCCAGCTGGGACAGTCCTGCAGCATGTGATCCTATCAAAGATGTGTCTGAGTGCCTGCCCTGCAAGAGGTGTGAGCAACTGGCTTAGGAGTTTCCACAGTCACAGGGATCCCTGCAGGAGTTCTGGTGGTCTGTTACCAGTAGGAGCTGTGACAAAAGCTGCTCTGGGGAGCCATGGCAGGAGTGGCATAACTCCAGCTACCTTTAGGCACAATGCTTTTATTACCTGGTCCTGTGGAATCATGTTTTGAGTGAGGCGGGAAAACACGTCTTGCTTTAACTTCCTCAAGCTGGAATCACTTCCCACCCCTGCTGATTTTCAGGGAGTGGGGAGATGATTAGCAAAGGCAATGGGAGGAGGGTAAATGTTCGCCAGGAATGCTGATTGCTTTGCTTTTTGTTGTAGGCACAGTGAGCTGCACTTTGTTCCTGGCAGTTAACGGTTTGTATTCGGCCAGTGATGATGTGATAGAGCTGACACCCACTAACTTCAACAGGGAGGTCATTCAGAGCGAGAGCCTGTGGCTGGTGGAGTTCTACGCCCCATGGTAAGAGTTTCAGCTGTGTACTTGCTTGTTCTTACAATGGAGGAGCAGCAGGAATCTGCTGCTGATCAGTCCAAGATCTTCAGTTGTTGGTTTGATAGCCTCCTGACTGGCAAAATAGCAGTGCTTGGAGTTCCTGATTTAAATATCCTCAGGAGGAAAAAGGCAGGAATAGGTTTCAAATTGGCAAATAGGGTCTGATGGCAAAACCTTATACACCATTTTACTACTTCGATTTTTCTGATGAAACTGGTATTAAAAATGACTGATTAAAGTGCAGTAGGTAAGTGAAAAGGCTCCTCAGTTTCTGAACATAATTCTGAGGTGAAAGCACAAATCTGAATTCACACTTAGAGTTTTCAATTTCCATTGAAAAATACTGGCATTGTGCATCTTAATTTAGCATCTCTCCTTGTGTCCTTGTTCAGAGCATGGAGTCTCTTCCATTTATATTCTGGTGATGTATAGTCCATCTTTGCACAAGTCCTCTGTGATGCTGCCATCCCAAAGCTCCACATTATGGGGAAAGTGGCCTTTCATTGCAACAGCCTGACTATGTCTGGACTGAGAGGTTTAGGGGAAGGCTTGCTGTGTCTCTTCTAGTGTTGTTGCAGTTTATGGGCACCGGAGTGTAGAACAGGAAAAGTCTCCTACAGTTTGCTCTGAGTGATTGTGAAATACTTGTCAGATCTGAATGACAATTAACTGTCTTTGGGTTTGGATTTTTTTTTTTTCCTAAAAGGTGTGGTCATTGTCAAAGACTAACCCCTGAGTGGAAGAAAGCAGCAACAGCTTTAAAAGTAAGTTAAGCCTTTCAAATGCGTGTGTGTGGCAGTGGATTTAAGAGAGTTGGGCTGTTTGCCATTGTCTTGGAAACATGGGTGTGGGACTTGGTCCTTAAGGACATTATCGCTGTAACCATATTTGTCCAGCCAGAGAAGTAGTTAAAAAGTTTTGGGTTCTTTTTTTTTTTTCCCTTTTTAAAAGAATACATTAAATTGTTGAGAAAGCAAATCAGTTCTGTCCCTGTGAATACCCATTACTGTGTTCCGGAACTGAAACCAGCTTTGTAAGCTGCTGATGACAAGTATTTCTTTAATTACAGAAAACTTGGTTGTGTAGTGATTTGCTGAACTTGTGTCTTTGTAAAATATATATTACCCCTCCAAAACAACTCAAACCTCCAAACAAAAAAATCCCAACTAAATAAAAACTCAAACAATTTAAAATCCGGTTTGTGAGGATGAATTAAAAACTGGACATATGTAGTGTTCTGTAATTTAATGCTGTTGGGGGAAAGTGCCTCTCTTTTGGTGTCTTTTTCAGTCCTAGTAACTGTCCCTTCCTCTCCCTCTTCTGTGCCCCCAACAGAGAGTATGAAGAGTGTTAAATCACTGTAGAAGGTCTTGTCTTAGATGTTGTTTCGTGTTTTCTTTCTGCAGGGTGTGGTGAAAGTGGGTGCAGTAGATGCAGATAAACACCAGTCCTTGGGTGGACAGTATGGAGTCAGAGGATTTCCGACTATCAAGATATTTGGAGCCAACAAAAACAAAGCAGAGGACTATCAGGGTAAATGTGATGCTCTTTTACGTGTTACATGCCTAAACACTCCCCTGAACACAGCAATTATGGCAGCTGTTGGTGCTGCTTTGTGTGGCACTTGGTCCTTTGGTGCTTGTAGTAACTGAGAGGCAGATGGGTGGGACTGGTTGGACACAGCATCCCCTCATCAAAGGTGAGTGGATAAAAAGTGTAGTGCAGTCACTTCCTGCTGCTTGTGCTCAAGTCAGATGCCCTAACACTACTTCTCTTACCACTCATAGCCCAGCCCTGCTTTTCCCAAGAAATCATTAGGGTGAGGGAGTATTAAGCTTGTACTGGGGTGAGAAGCCCACCTTAAACTGGGCTGTGGGTGGTTTAACCCCTTGTTTGCTGCACTGCAGGTGGCAGGACGAGCGACGCCATCGTCGAAGCTGCTCTCAGTGCTCTGCGGTCCCTGGTGAAAGAGCGGCTTAGTGGCAGAAGTGGAGGATACAGTTCTGGGAAACAGGTATTTGAGGGAACGTGTGCTTTTCAACCTGAGACTGTCTTGTACAGGAGGTCAGAGCTTGTGCCCCTGACTGCTGCACAATAGTTGAAGTTGGAAGGGATTTGTGGAGGTTGTCTAGTGCAGTCCCCCTGCCCAGTGCAGGGTCAGCTGAGCAGATTGCACAGGGCTGTGTCCCGTCAAGCTGTATCTCCTAGACCTGACACTCTACACTGACTGCAGTCTGGGCAACCTGTTCAGTGTTTGACCATCCTCACAGTAGAAATCTTCCTCTTATATTTAAGCTATAGAATCATAGGATGGTATTTCTTGTATTTCAGCTTAGGCCCTTTTGCTTCTGTTGCTGCAGAGAAGAACCTGTCTGTGTTTCTTTACTCTCCTTCACCCTCTCATGGCATACCCTTAATCAGCTTTGACCATTGGCTGGACTTGCCAGCCCTGCCTAGTGCAGCTCAGGAGGCTGTTGGCCACCTTTTCCACAGGAGTGCAGTTCTGGCTCATGTTCACCTTGTCCACCAGGACCATGAGGTTTCTCTTTGGAAAGCTGCTCTCCAGCTAGTCAGTCCCCAGTGGATACTGGTGTATGGGGCTGTTACTCCCCAGGTGCATCTCTTTTGAACTCTGAGGTCCTTGTTAGCCCAATTCTCCAGGTGGTTCAGGTACTATTTGCCTAGTCCCAGTCTAAGCTTGATGGAAAGGGGTTTTTTTTTAATTTAGTAGTGTTTTTCTGAAGTTGGCTTGTTGGATTTCTCCCTGAAGGTAAATTGAAAAGCTTCTCCTCCTACTACTGTTTCTAAATCATGGTGCCAGTACACTCTGACATCCTCAGCTTAGCCAAATAGACAACCTGGGTGGACTGTACCCTGTAGTGTATCTTGTACTCCCACATGTTTGTTTTGCCTGGAAACCAGGACACAGTTCCAGAAGGAGGTGGGGGTTGGGGAGCGCTTTGTTCTTGGACAGATCAGAGCATGAAGAACTGGGAAAATATTCGCACATCATCTCAGTAGTCAGTTTAACCTGATTTCTATTTTCTTTTTTTCTTCAAGCGAATGTTCCCTTGCTGTTTCTTGAAAGTGCTGTGGGAGTAGGCTGTGTATATTGTCAGTTTTAAAATGGGAAAGTTGTGTTACCTGACACTGCCTGTTTTGTATCTTATCCAAATGAAGACCATTTGGTAGAGCGTGACACGCAGGAGTTCACTTGTGTGGGAAACCAGCTTTGGTTACTTCTTACATGAGGGTCTGTTTGTTTCTTGCAGAGCCGGGAGAGTGGAGGTGGAGATAAGAAGGATGTGATCGAGCTGACTGATGACAGCTTTGACAAAAACGTCCTAAACAGTGATGACGTGTGGATGGTGGAGTTTTACGCCCCGTGGTGTGGGCACTGCAAAAAGTAAATGAGGGTTTTTTTTTGACAATTCTGTTCCCACTGGTGCTTGGTTTTGTGCAATACCCTTAAATCCCTAAAAGAGAGCTTGCATCTCTGGTACACCAGAAGTGGGGTTTTCTGTAAAATGTTTTAATAAAAAACGTGTGGGCTTTTGCTCAGAGCCCCTTGGTGCTGCTCTGGCTGCATTCTTCCTTAGCAGTAAAATTCCCAGTTACCAGTAGAAAAGATCCATAAATTATATTAATTCCTTCAGATGCAGGACATTAGTCTCATTTGGAATAACTCCCTTAGCTGTCATTCTCTGCAGAGACTTTTTGTTTCTTGAGTGGAATGTGCTGTGTAACATTGGAGCGTCGTATATTTTTGCCACCTCTGAGTGAGCTCAGAGCACTTGTACTCTCTTTTTCAGCCTGGAGCCAGAATGGGCAGCTGCTGCCACCGAGGTGAAGGAGCAAACCAAAGGAAAAGTGAAGCTGGCTGCAGTAGATGCCACAGTCAATCAGATGCTGGCAGGCCGATACGGGGTGAGTGCTGTACAGAGGTTACACTTTCATCTCTACCGAGTCAGATTTCTCTTCAATGCTTACTGAACTCTTCCTTAGTCTGTTACATCTGTAATGTTTTGTGCCAAAAACAAGGGGTGCACACAATTTCTTCCCCACAAATAATTAGTTCCTGAAGTCAGTAATAATCTAAGTAATTGTTTTGAATTGTTGCACGGGTAGGAAGCTACAAAATTGTTCGAGTTCAGTCAGAACATGCTGTGAGACTTGATGCACAGAGATAATTAATCTCTTCCCTTGCTCTTAATATAGAACACATTAGAAAAACAGATGATTTCTACTGTACATATTCATGTTTATTTGAGCTGACGGCTTAAATTTGTCTTGCAGATACGTGGATTCCCCACCATTAAAATCTTCCAGAAGGGAGAAGACCCTGTTGATTATGATGGTGGGAGGACTAGATCTGATATCATTGCTCGTGCTCTGGATCTGTTTTCTGACAATGCACCCCCACCTGAGCTCCTGGAGGTACCTTTACATCATTTTCTCGAATTGCTTCCATCATAATCTTGGCAGCAGTTTTCACAGGACTACACTAACTGTAAATAAAACTGCCCAAGTGTGGTTCATATTTCTCATCCTTCTAAAAGGTTTATCTTTTATGCTTTATGATGTTAATACAGTAGCATATGTTTACATATAGTTGCTTTACATATATTAGGGCTGGGTGCTTAAAAATGTTTTTTACTGGCACGATGCACAATCAGAGGTTGGAGACCACTGGTGTAGGTCACTGGACTGATTCCTTTTTGAGGCAAATCCCACAAAACCATTCACGTAATAGTTGGACTCAATGATCCTCGTGGGTGTCTTCCAACTCAGAATATTATGTGAACTTCTGTGAAAACTGCCCTTGCTGGTTTTGTCTGTTGCATGTCCTCGTCACAGCAAAGGCTGCCACTGCTGTCCTTGTGCTACCACGCATTTGCAGAGGCCTGGGGGTGCTCTGTCCAGCCTGGGGCAAGGACAGTGATTTTGAGCAAGAACCGACATCTTCCTGTGCTTTCTGTAAGCCTTAATTGCTACCTCTTAGTCTCCTATTGCTGCAAGGCTCAAGAGAAGATTTTTTGAACTCTCTGTAAATTACCCTTGTGCCGTGGGGCCCCTGAAGTGGGAGAGACTCCTAAGCTCTTGCGTCAAGTTGTTTCAATGCTTGTTACTTTGTAGGATGGAGTTATCAGGCTGTCACAGCTGAAACCCCAAGTCTCACTGTCATTGACTTCCTGCTGCTTTCTTCTAGATAATTAGTGAGGATGTTCTGAAGAGTACCTGTGATGCTCATCAGCTCTGCATCATTTCTGTCCTGCCTCATATTCTCGACACAGGTACACGTACAAGCCAGCAGACTTCTATGTGAATTGTCACTTAAAAACCACAGCTGCATGCTCTAACTTGTCCAATTCTGTCTAACAAACAGGAGCTTCGGGGAGAAATTCTTACCTGGATGTCATGTTAAAAATGGCTGAAAAGTACAAAAAGAAAATGTGGGGGTAAGTGTTATTTTGGGCTCATTATCTTGGAAAAGATGTGAGTGTTTCAGGAGGTAAGGGGAGGAAAAAATGTGTGGTAGCAGTTTAAATACAGATAAGAGTTGCTGCTTTTTCTCTGTGGCATATCATGGTATTTTACTAATTACTGGGGAAGGGAATGCTGTGACTAGAATAACTGATTTTTTTTTTCTCCACCTCTCAAATTCTGCATTTACAAGTGATATCTAAGCATTAGTGAGATTAAACATCTTTTACTCTTGTCCTGAACACTTAAAATACTTTAAGGTAGTTTCTTTTAGAGTCTGCCAGTATGACACTTGAATTCTGAGGAGGAAATAAAAAACAACAGGTAAATTGTAGTTTATTTACAAGTTTCATGCTGTCAAAGAAGCAGGCCAGAAGGTTTTGCCCTTTTTCCTCCTTCTCTCAAGTGCAAATTAGGATATCTGGGAAGCGAGAACTGTTCTATCACACTGACTGCTGTGGAAGGGGGGCAAAATGGCATGAAAGCCTGGGGGGAAATGCTGAGATTGGCTGATTCCAGAGATCATGGCTGCAGGATATATGTGACCTGAAAATTATTTCAGTGCCTATGCTCGTTATTAATTTTCTGTTTCCCCTTTTCCTCGAGGTGGCTGTGGACAGAAGCGGGTGCTCAGTCAGATCTTGAGAGCTCTCTGGGGATTGGAGGCTTTGGGTATCCAGCCATGGCAGCTGTCAATGCTCGGAAGATGAAATTTGCCCTTCTGAAAGGATCATTCAGTGAGCAAGGGATTAATGAGTTTCTCAGGTACGAAATCTTTAAGTGACTTAAATCTTTCTGTAGCTGGGGCTGTGACTCTTTTTAGGCCAAAATCAGACCCTCCAGAATCAGACAAGACTTGCGCGGTTAAGAGAGTCGAGAGGATGAGAATTCCTGGAGTAAGGGCATGATTTCAGGAGGGATTGCAATAAAAAGTCTGGTTCTCTGGTAGCCCAAGACAAAAACTTGGTAAGCAATTCCAGTTAATTCAAATGGTGCATTCTGATCAGTCATGAGTGGTTGGTGTGGAAATCTAAACGGGTGCTGTTGGGGTTCTGTATGTTGTACTTCATCTTCCTGGTTTAGTCTAGTCCTGTCTTCCTCCTCCCACCCTCCTGTTCTCCTGGCACCTGAAGCAATTCATCCAAAAAGTCAATAGCTCCCTGCCCAGCACAAGCTCCCTGCAAGCCTTTGAGAGCTTTCATTAGCACTGTTATTTCCATGTCCTTGCTTGGAGAAGAGCAGAGAACAGCCAGAACTGTGAAAGCAAATGAACAGCTTCTCCTCACCTTGCCTTAAGAAGGACATTAATTGAATGCTGTTCCTGCTGGATTAACAGAATCAATGCTGTATTCTCTTGCCTGTGAAAATGATCAGACTTCCTTCTCAATGCCAAGAAATAAATATTCTTAGGGCATCAAGTAACATTCAGGATTCAGATGCAAGAAGAGAAAGACCAGGCAGTTTGTACTAATGCAAGAGAAATGTCTGCCTTTCTCCAATGTGGCAAATACTCGTAGTCTATAAAATCCACCTCAGAGAAGCCTCTCCTGGTAAGGGTGGATGGTGCTTCTAGGACACTACAGCCAATTTAACTGCTTATATTGCCAAGTAATTGCTTTGGTCTTGTCTTGCCATGTAGCCTGGAGGGAGCAGTATAATCACAGTTAGTTAACTCAGCTGCTGTAGGCAGCTTCTCCAATGGAACAGGCAATCTCAGCGGCTTTGACTACAAGGAATGAAATGGGCGCTGTGAAGAGCATAAAAACTGGAATCCACCTAGGGAGGAATGCTAATTCAGTCTTACTTGCCTCTGAAAGTTTGAAAAGTTTTTGCTTCCAGACAGTTTAGATTTGCTTAGAGAGGAAATCTTAAAGCTGACTTCCTTTTACCTGAAGCAGGCACTGTTCCAGGTGGATGGAGGCTGGAGAAGTTTCTTAACTTCAACTTTTACATGGTTTTTTTTTCTTCAGAGAACTCTCTGTTGGTCGTGGCTCCACAGCACCAGTGGGTGGTGGAGCTTTCCCCAAAATTCATTCAGTTGAACCTTGGGATGGCAAAGATGGTGAGGTAAGAGGTGCTCCCTTTCTAAAAGTGCTGATGAATTGCTGCGTTCAGAAGTGACAGGATAGAGCAACGGAAAACTGTCAGTGTGAGAATTCTTGTTCTTACAAGTTTGTGGCAAGTTTTTCTTGATGGTTTCACATTATCTACATCCTGCCAGCAGACCAAATGCCACCTTGATCATCTGATACTGTGGACCAGAAGCTCCTGGTGAGCTGTTAGGTTGTGAGCTGAAGATTGGATCCCTTGAGGTGGAAGTGTATTAGTGTTGAGTTAGGGAGGTGGTGGTGCAGGCATCCAAGACCCCAGTGCTGCAGAGACTTTGGGTTTGCCACCAAGGTCTTAATGTCAGAAAGTTTGTCAGGTAATAAACAATAATAAATGTGTAATAAATAACTGTGTAATAAATAACACAGTGACTAAGTGTAGGTTCTTAGGATTCAACATTGCTGTAGAAAACAAAGTTACTACAGTCCTTTGGTCTGCTTCAGGTAGATAAAACCATGGGATACAGTAGTAGTTTTGTTACATATTGCCTTTGTCTGGAGTACTTTGTTAGAAGGAAACAATCCTCTAGTCTGAGCTCTGATCACTTGTCCTGTGCTTAATGTAGTTTTAGTTTTCTGAATGAAAGAGATGCTGGGAGGCAGCTTCACGCTCAGGGTACAGTGAGAATCTTCTGAAGTCAGGGGTGTCCTGGCATTAAGGGCTTCTGAACACATCCTTACAACCTTCCCTTTCTCACAGCTTCCAGTTGAAGACGACATTGACCTCAGCGATGTGGATCTGGATGACTGGGATAAAGATGAACTGTAGGATCTTCAGGAAACTTCTTTTCTTGGGAGAGTTTGCGCAGCAGTTTGCAGCCTGGATCACAACCAGAGGGATATTCCAGTGGCCTTTTTGTGGAGAATAGCACGTGACACACCGTGCTGTGGATGCACTGCAGCAGTGGACTGTACCCATCTCAAGAAAACATTGCAGAAATTCTATGAATTGTCATAACCGGTAAACTTGATTGTAATCTGTGTAACAAATATTTTGAGGACAACATGGATATTTCTTTGGGACATCTTGGTTTTTATTTTGTTGGTAGTGTGCAATTTGAGTGTTGCTGGAGGCTGTTAGTGTAACCATTTTTAAATGTTACTTCTTTTCCATGGAGGTGGAACCTGGTCAGCTTCTGTTTCAATTAAAGAATAAAATATTTTTTGACACACAGTGTTAGTCCTGTATAAGGTAAGAAAGGTGCACATGATACAAGCTGTCCTGTCCTGGATGCCTCTTGAAAAATGAACTGTAGAATAGAGGCTTGTGCAGAGGGGAGTCCTAAAGTACCCCCTTGCTGTGAGATCTCATCAGTTTGGCCTAAAGCTGGATTACGTGGACAATCTTTCTTTAGTCTTCCTTTTCCTACTCCTTCTCAGGGGCTTTCTCTTTCTTTGTGCCAGACTTCTTAACGATCATTACCACAATGAAAGTGGGGTTGCTGCTGCAGGTGGGAGATGCTGGGAGCTGTTGGTCTTCCCCCTGGATTAGTGGTGAAGTTAATTCCCATTTTAGGGCATAAGGGTTTCCAGGTGCTATCAGAAAACCCCTCTGGCATTGCTTTGAGCCGAAGTTGCTATTTCCTTGGAAGGGGAATCGGGACTGGGAATAGCAATGCTTAATGCAGCTTTTTAAAATAAAAATACTAGTATTGCTCTCTTGTACATTGGTGTCCAGTGAGGTGACCCTCATGTGATCAGCTTGTTTAAGTAAGTAAGGAAGGAAAGAGCTTAAAAGTTCCTCCTCCTTTCAAGGAAATAACAAGGGATATTTGTCCTCTGGTGTCTGGAAGAGATTGCCCATAATTCATCCCTGTGGAAGGCAGTGTCAGAGCCAGCAGTAACCTCAGCCCTAGGGAGATCTCATGGAACTGTTCTGACTAAAAGATCTTCACAAAAACTAAACTCATGAGTACTTGGGACTTTTTAAGTCATACTACAGTAAGTTCCTCAACACTTCTGAGGATCATTCCTCTTAAGCTTTTGGAATTTTTTTTTTTAATTGAAAAAATCACGGCTTTTGCTTTAATGCTTTATACTTTTTTTGTTTGTGGGTTGTTTGTTTTTTTTTTTCAATTTTGTTAGAAAAACAGGATGGCATACACCTAATTAGACACATTAGCCGCCACACCACACTTTTTAAATTGTTTTATTTCAAGTCCTGTAGGTACTCCATCTTTGTAATTTACCAAAAAAATAAATACTACCATAGAACCTCCTGCCTCTGAAATATTTTTTTGTAAAACTTATGAGTAAGGAATATTTATATCGAAGTCACTGTAAAAATTATTGGAAATGGTAGGAAGATCATCCTGCTACAGCGTCTGCATTTTAATTTAACTTTCAGCAGTTAAAGGTTAACTGTAACATTAGTCTTGAAAATTCATAGATGAAGCTCGAGCAGTTTAACTGCAGTCAAGAAGACTGAGGTCAATCTTGAAGTAGACGTAAGGATAGTATTCTTGGTTACTCAGCTGTAAGCCAGGGATGTCCATGCCAGGCTGCAAAAGGAAATAATAACGACTTTAGTGCCAGTAAACAAACTATGGCACAGTTCCAGACTACAGGGGATTGCTTTTGTGCTCCTCTCCCACATTCACCACTGAGAATCTGGTCTTGGCTTGTTGTTTCAGGCTGCCTAATACAATTAGCATTGAGAATTCATGCTTCATTGTTTTTGTGTGCTTCAGCTCTAGAGCAGCTCATCTCTTTGTCCTGCCTTCCTGCAGTGAGAATCACACTTGCTGGTTTGAGGCTGTTCTGAAGGCCACCTAGTTTGTTTATAACTTTAGCCTAAATTGTTTGTGCACTCGGGATATGGGGAAAGAGAAAGCAAGTACTGCTTGCTTAAGGTCAAGGTGTATTTGTGAATGAAAGCCTTTCACAGGGGACAGAGGTGTCACAGTCCTAGCATTTAGTTCCAAATTAATTTTTCTTGCTTGTGTTGATCTGAATGTTTATAGATGACTTTAAGGTTTTTATGTAGAGGAACTGCCATAACTGAACAGACCTATTGTTCCAGTAGCTGTAAACATCAGATGCTTCAACATCAAATCTAAGCAATCTCTGTGCATCTGCATCATAACCTGAGCCGAACTGTTCCCCTAATCCAGGGATTAAGTTCCATCCAGGGCTCTTGGCACTGCAAGGTGTGAGATGCCTGCTCTGGCCCCTGGACATTTGGCTAAGCTGAGACCAGCACTTGCAGTCCAAAATACATACATCCATTATACTTGCTGCTGCAACTTCATCCAGGTGTTTGAAGACCACGTTTAGGACATCTCTCAGGCGTTTCACAGACTTCCTGTTGGGCTGCAGCAGCATTGCTTGGAAATTCACCGGGAGGCCGTACCTTGAAACACACCAACCAAGGTACAGGATCAGCTGCTGGGTTGGGGCACAGCTCTGCTCTCTCCTCAGCTGACGGTGTGTTGCTGGAATAATGCTGCCTCCTTAGCAGAAAGCGTTTTCTTGTTGACACCAGAAGTCAATTAAATAGTGTCTTTCTGTTTTCTACTTCCCTGTAAGTACCCCCAGAGAACTGGTTTACATCAAAATCATGTGTCACCTTTTTTGTGGACATTCGTGAGCTCCTGTAGTGAAGTGTTATAAGGAGCACACCTCCAGCAACGCAAAGTAAGGTGTGTTAAGGGTTCCACACCCACAAAACATGCTGTACAATTTGACTTTCCCAGGAGTGTCTGCCTGCACTCTGTGCTTACCTCAGGACAGACTCAACAAAAACTCTCAAGGCTTTCACATGGATCCAAGCCACAAATGCTTCACTGAAGTTCACTTTCAGCCAGCGCAGTAATGGGCCCTGAGAACAGATAAAACAGGACTGTGATCCCCTTGCTGAGTGAAGCTGCTCAGAGCTGCCACCACCACAGGCCATCCTGGGCTGCTGGGACAGTCCCCAGGCAGCCTCGGAGGGGCTCCCACTTTTGTCAGTTTTAAAGGCTAAATGGAGCTCACAGGAGACTGTTGGAGCCGTGGAGCCATTTCTGAGCGAGAGGTGCTTAGGCATGATGGTACCAAAGGCTGCCATCACGTGGGCCTTCAACTTGAGGTGCTACTTACATATTGCTGTTTCTTATCAGAAGCTAATTTCATCAGCTCTTCCTTTTCACATTTCAGTTCATTCTCGTCGTAATAAAATTCTCGAACCATGAACCTACAATTGAATGACATTTTCTCTCACACAACACAGACCAGGCAATATGCACACTCATTTATTTTGCCTCTGATGAAGCAGGTCTAGGGAGCTGCTGGCCATTTATCAGGTTAAAGCATGCGGAGGGTGGGAGTTGAAGTCCTGCTCTTAGTAGCAGGAGAGCAGGAAGGACAATTCCAGGATCTGTATGGTGTTTAAAAGAAGGTGATTGCTCATTCTGCAGCCACAGCTCCTTCCCACCCTGCCTTCTCAGTGACTTTGGGGCCAGGAGCAGCCCAAGCAGCCAAGAAGTCCCAAAAGCCAGTGATGGATTTGGCAAAATGCACTCAGAACAAGCCTCACTTCATCTCTTGCCAGCCTGCCCTCCTAGCAGTCAGTTTTTCTTACCTGTTCTCCCTGGCCTTAGCCTTGAAGTCATCCATCACTTTTCTAAACAGGGTCACAGTGAAGAGTCCTCCCTCTGCATCCTCAGCAATCATCCTGTGGAGAGAAATCCACTGCTGTGATTTGACATGGCAGATCTCTCATGCCCTTTTTACCTTCCTCTTTTGCACTCCTTTTAATTTTCATTTATGATATTGAGCAACATCCTGCTTTTCAAGAGCTGTTGTTACTGAACAGGGAACAAAAACAAAGACTGATTACACTATCTCTAGTGTAAAACCCCCACGAGTTGAGTTCCTGAACCCACTGTAAATCAAACACATTCTGCCTGCCTAATTTTTCTGTGTTTCCTGGTAACATTCCCCCACCTTTTCGCAGGTTATTCCAAGTTGGAAGGGACCCACGAGGATCCAAGATCCACAAATCCAACTCCCATGCACTTGTGTTTTTGAGACAGGCAGTAGCAAACACCTTGCTTCTTTCTCTGTGCTTTCCACCTCTTCCAGTTCAGGTAAGAGCACTGTCAGCTCTTGGTGCCCTGGACTGGACCTCATGGTCTGCAAGAGGCTGAGCAGTGGAACATTTAAGTCCTAGGAAGGATTTTTCATTCCAGGTGAAAGGACAAGTTAATATTGCATTTCTAATGCAATTGACAGTATGCTGATTTACTCTATTCTACAACAAGAATCAATTTAAAATGCAAATTTAGTGTTTGATATTTTTAGGAAGTAGTTTCCATAACGTTTTAGGTGGTTGCACATGTTTTAATTATGCCTCAATTACTGTAACAAATAGTTTTCTTTACACAAAAAAAGCCCAGGCCCTGGTTGAAAGAAGAACTAGATTACTGCAAAAGTGAACAGCAAGATAATTGTGAATTTTTTTTTCTTTCATCTGTACTTCCGTTGAACAGAGTAACTTCTAGTTTCCATTGAGAATACATTAATGTGGAGCCCATGCATTAAACACGCGATTCCTTCCAGGATCCAGCAAACTGGTTGAAATACAGCAGGGATCTCTGAAGCAACCAGGGAGCTCAGTTTGGAACTTCACTTACTTGGTGGAGCGAGGCACTACCATGTCTGAGAGGGATTCATAGGTCTTCTGCCACTGTACGTAGCTTGATCTTTGAACAACACAAAACAAAGCACAGGAAATAAATACCGTATCCTGGAAAGCAAATGTGTTGATATAAGTAGTTAATTAACCAAATGGGCTTAGGGTAGAAAGCCTCTCCTATCTTTTCCTCTCCTAGTTATCAGCTGAGGAGGTTTTTTCCCCTAAATGCTACACCCTCAGTTTTCATTCTGGGTCTTGGCTTGAGGAAGCTGATGGTGGGAAGAACGTGGCTTTTGGAACATATTTCCAGACTGCTGTACAGCATCTCATGCTCCAGGACTCCTGCAGAAGCTGCCCTGATCCATGGGTAGGTGTGGGACATCTGCTCTGTGCCATCCCAGAGCTGATCCAGTGCTAGACTGCAATCAAGGCAAGTTGGGAGAAAGGGATCAGGGGAATAAGTAAGACTTTGCAAAGCAAGAAGTCTGGTTTTAGGGGGAATCTGAAAGAATGTGCAGACAATAAGCTCAGTAAACTTGGATAGCTTTTTGTAACGTGGTTTTCACAGACAGAAAAGTTATGATGCTCTATGTGTGCATTGAGGAGGGCAATGTGGAGAGGAAAAGTTTTCTGTAGGCTTCTGAGGAGGACACTGTAACTTCACAACCGATGGCAATGGCAGTCATCCTACGTGCAGGCACTTACAAATGCAGCAGAGACTGTGAGTTGGACAGAAATAATTCCTTTTATAAACTGGCCATGCTCCGGTAAGAATATGTTTTTCTTCTAGTTCATAATATTCCTATCAGGAGGCTGATTGAGAACCCACTCATAGCCATTAAAAACCTACATCCCAATTCTGTCCTGCTCCAGTTTTGGAGCAGTCTTTGTCTCCTTTTGTGCCAGCATCACTCTTGGCAGAAACTTGTCTTGCTTCTTTGCCAACAGCTCCACCTGTGTCCCAGCCCCAGCGCTGATGAGCTGCTCCAACCTGACCCAGTATCACAAGGATCCGGCACTTGGGCCTGAAACTCAACTCCGCACTCAGGGTCTGTGCACACACTATTGCCTTACTTTGGCACCACGACGAGCAGCGTGATCAGATACTCGGAATTCAGGACAAAGTCTTCTTTATGCACGACGTCTGCTAGGGTCCGGGTCAGCAGATTTCCCCTACAGTGAAGAAAATAAAAGTAACACTTGCAGGAACTTAGCAGGAGCACACTGGAGGTTTTGTGCTGTGGGTAGAGTTGTTAATAGTGTATAGTAGAGTGGAGTAGAAGGCAGCAAAGAAGAAGGTGGCTAAAGGACATATCTACACTCCTGAAATGGTCATTTCATTATCTTTACTGCAGCTAAAAAGAATCAAAAATCAACTTACACTGATGACACAACATGGGTGACTGGCGCAAGACTAGTTTATGCCCTTTATGTGAAATTACACCATTCTGCTGCTGTTCTTTCTGCAGTAAGGGTGTAGATACTCAAGAATTGCACATCTTGCAGGGGGCATGTGCTTTCCAGGAAGCCCGTTGAGCTACTTGTAGGATCAGGCTTTAGGCACAGCAAGCCATGTTAGTACAGACCTAAGCCATCAAAGTAATGTTGCATTCCTGAACTGCTGTGGACAAGCACCCCGAGACACCTCCTGCTGAAGGGCAGCGAGAGCAGCAGTGTTGTACAGACTAAACCCACTTGGTCAAATTAACTCCTAGGAGATGTAGATGGCCAGGGCTGGCTGGGCATGGCTGGAAAGCTCTAGGTATGTGCAAGAAGAGAGGAACTGCCCTCCCTGTCACTGGAGAGGAGTGAAGAAGGACCTAAACTAGCAGTTTTTGGTTTGAGGTTCTCTGGGCAGCCTAATGTTAATTAACTGGTCAGTAACTTATTAGGTGTTTCTTCAAGGTGTTTTCCAGGTTATCTGGCACTAACAGACACCAGAGTTGTCAGCACTGGAAGGTGGATGAAATGGTGAGAGGAAGATGGGTCCTGACCACAAGGTCTCGGTTCTTCTCCCTCATGATCTTGCTGGAGGCCTGGCCAGCAGGCTGCCAGCCTGTCCCGTGCCCAGATCCTGAGCAGGAAACAGTGGTACATATGAGCATGTGTAAGTTGCTAAGTTGCTTTCAATTTACTACTTACTGGATTTTACCAGTGTCTCCAGTGAAATCCTAGAGAAAAACCCAGGTACTAGCACTGGCATAGGTAAAAACCATAAGCAGGTGAAGACAGTAGAGAGAACATTTGGGAAGCCCAAACCTGAACCAACAGAGTGAAACAAAGAAAAGAAAAATATAAGGGGGATGATGGTGAGATGTGGGAACAAGCAAGACAAAGCTGCTTCCTATGGGAGCTATGGAAAAGCTGTTCTGAACGTGGGACACAGCTCTGTCTGGCAAAGGAATCCATCAGCTGACACCACTCATTTAATTCCTGACTCCCTGAAGTCCCAACAGAACAATACAGTGCATTTGGTTTTGACCCTTTCCAAGACTGCCTGCTCGCACTGCCAGTAACATCCTGTCAGGAACTGAGCTCTCCCGGGCTGACTCTGAGACTTGCTGATCACATTAGTTACCCCATCACTGACTTTTGGTGCTTGTAGATGCTCACCATGCCCCACAGCCAGAAAAGCTGTCCCACCAGAACAGCCGTGGTCCACTGCACAGCAATGGGTGTGAGCACACACAGTGCTCAGGTCAGCCAGGCAGCCTCCTCCATGCACAATACTTACATCGTTTTTTTCTCCAGGCTTTGCAAATTGCCTTTAATGTTGTTGTATGCAGCTGATCGGGTCTTTAGGTCTGTTTCTATTTGAGTCACTTGCTAAAACAAAGTAAAAAAAAAGTGAGTCAACACAGGGCTCGAGGCCTTGTTTTTACATCCGTCCCACTACCTCCACATGTTAGCACAGCTGTCAGCCCCCCGAAAACCACTGGATTGTGGCAAAGAGGGAGCCAGTGCCAGAGCTGCCCTGTGTCAAAGGCCTCTGCAGAAAGCAGGATTCAGTCAGCTGTTGCTGTTTGTGTGCCAGAGCTGTACCTAAGGGGCAAGTTCATGGTTTCATTTGTTACCTCCACTGAACAGCACATCACGCCTTTCTGAATGAACTGACAGGGAAAATAAGTCGTCCAGCCTGCAGGCATCTGATTATTGTCAAACCAACAATTTCACAAAAAAATCCCAACCTCCAAAATGGGGAATAATAATGAAAAGAAAATAAATATGACAATGAAGGGGATCAAAGTGCAGAAAACATATCAATGTACTCGTAAATCCAATAAACTGCCATATACTTACAGACTGGATAGATTTCAATATATGTATCACCATTATTATTGCAGTAGAAATTAAAATAATATCAACTGGTTCAGTACAAAGTGTGTGTTTCTGAGCTTGTTCCCAGCCAAACCAAAGGCAAAGCTCCCACTGACTGCCATGAGAAGAGAGACCACAACCTGCCAAAGGACACACTCCCCCATGCTGACATCTTAAAATTTGGAGTACAATTTACCTTTGCTAATGCTTCTGATATACTCTTCAGCGGCTGCTTTATGGGATATTTGGCCATGTCCCACTCAAATCGTGTCAAGTAGCTAATTAGGTCAACTGCAAATGCAAAGAGATGCATGAAAGCAGACAGGGTGTCAGATGGCCAGACAAAGTTTGGGTAGTATGTAGTCCCCAGCTATAGCTTAGGCATAACTTTGATTAACTTTAGAGACAGGAGTGAACCAGAATCCCACTTCTGAATTGTTACAGAGACTTAATCTAGATCAAATCTGCACCAATCTTGTGCCCCATCTCATCGTCTTTCTAAACATCCCCAAAATTAGAAGTTGAACCAGAAATCTTTACTGTATATCAAATCTTTTCTCACTATACAGAAAAACTAAAATTATCTGTATCTGCAGGACACAACAATGTGCAGCCATTCTTCACAGAAGAAAGAGTTTTGTGTAATCTCAGTCTTGATTTCTGCAGTATGACTGAATTTAATCACAGCAAGAGCTATCAGAAAAATACTTCATGCTCAGGGCCAACAGTAATAGTCAGGGTGGTTGAGAGCTTGATCAAAGGTATTAAGAGCATAGTGGATTTCTTCTCTGATTCAGTTAAGTGCTCCCCAGAAATCAAAAGAATTTGTGTGCAGTGAGGAATTCCTCATCAACTTCGTGCACAGAGGTCCCCATCTCACACAAAGCTATAGGGTATTTGTATAAATGGATAAATGCAGCCACAGCATTCAACAACAGAAATTCACAGCAAGGCCCCGGGCATGCAACCCCCAAAACAAGGCACTCTAGGACCACAGGGCGCCACAGCTTCTTCCCAATATCAAGGGGAGATGACTCATACAACATCCAGCTCCTAGAACAGGATTGTGCTCTTTCACTCTTTGAAGATCAAGGCTCCTTGATGTTTGAAAACACTAAGGCTTAGTACCTTATGGAACAAAACAAGGAATTCTCCCTCAGCACCTTCTGAAACCAAACAGCTCTTTGCCTGAGTCCTGAGATCCTCTGGATGCTGAACACACCACTACACAGTGACCCTGCACAACTTTATAGGAGGAGGTGAAGTCATGCATCCTGCCACAACAAGCAAAGGGGCTGGGACTGATCCCCTGAAGGTCAGGGAGGCAGGGGGAAGGCAGCTGGCACACTCTGAAGGTCTAGACAAAGAGGCCAGAGGCGCTGTCACCTAAAGGCAGAGCCTTCCTCCAGACCAGGATGGTAAATATGGAGAATATCTGGGAAGTTGCTCTGATCAAAGGGATCAAAACAAGCTCAAGGTGCCAAGTAAAAGGACATGCATTCTGAGGCCCTTCAGTGCTCTTTGCTGCCTTGTCCAGGGACTGAATTCAGTTCCACAGCAAGGCCTGAGTGCAATTTCTTGCGGACCGCACTTTGAGGGTATTGGAAAAACTTCATGAATCCAGATGTATGAGAAGGAATGTGAAAAATTGTGTAATTGCTGCATTATCAGGCTGAGGGTACTACCCTGTTTTGTGTGATACCCAATATCCTTGGCAGGAGAGCACTATCCTTTCCATGGGCTTCTCTCACCCCACAACAGAGTCAGTTTACCCTATTAGATTTCCAAAGCATGGAAAGTCTTATGTTAGGACGAAACCTACTTCTTAGCAAGGGATAAATTGCCTGGAAGGCAGAGAGCACTGGCACAGTGGTGTTCTCCCCTTCTTCCTAAAACAGCAGCTGCGTCAATGTCCCCCACATCCAATGGACAGGAGTCATGAGGCAAAGATCCATCCAAAAGTTCACACAGCATTTTCAGCATGGGGTACCCAGCACAAGGATTTCACCCTGCTGCCTCTCTTCTAAGCTTCTAAATTCCATGGGAATGGAACCTGCCAAGAGCGTGGTGTTACCAGGCTGTGCAGAGGAACGGTGTATTCACAGGCTCTTTAAAGACACACACTGACCTATTTATAGATGACGAGGTATAAAAGCTCCCTGAAGAACTTCACACGCCCTTTCTATCCTCACACTCCTCGAATCGCAGCAGAATCCAGATGTTGGGCAGTTAAACACAGCATGAGTTGAGTTCTCAGCTCAGCTTTTCGAGCTCACTCCTCAATGGGCTTGCCAGTGCTAACTGGTGTGGGTTAGTTAAACAGCCTGATGTTGGGGATAGGACAAACTACTGTGAACACACTAGAAGAGCTGAGCTTAAAATGCCAAAGAGTCCCAGAACCCGGATGCACATGGAATGGCATCCCTCAGGTATGGAACCTGTCATGTCACTTCTAAAAGGCTTCACATCCCAGGAGAGATGATTCCTACCAGCTCACAGCTGCCCAGGAACCCCACAGTCTAAATCTGTCATAACTCTAATTTACACACCCAGGTCTAAGAGGCAATGTTAAACACTTCCCCTTCAAAATACTTAATTCTTCAAAATTGTTATGCTTTGTTTTGCTCTCGCTATAAAGAATGGAGTTATTTCATCACTTACCAAATTTTAAAATTTGTTTGAGTTTAACTTTCCATTTTTCTTCCTACAAATCTAACAAAAGTTTTAGACATGCAGCCATCAGCAAACTGCTCTCAGGATTACATACAACTGAGATAAAATCAGTGTAACTTAAAAATAGTTTGAGCTGGGACCGTCTTGAAACAGGATGATGCAGCAAGAAATCATGTCTTACAGTTTTGTTTTCTGATTTCACAACCTCAAGGAAGTCCCAAAGGACTTTAGAGCCCTTTTGCTAATCAAAAAGGGAGGGAGGAAGAATTGGTGCAGCACTGGAAGATATTAGGGGAATCCTCATGTACTAAAGCTGACTTCACTTTCTGAAGATGCAGTCAATAATCTTGAAAAAGTTAATGTTCTGATTCAATATGGTTTGTTTGGCTTACAAAACCCACACAGAGGAGAGAAATTAGTAACAGATACAAGTAATTTCCACATCCTTCTAACACAATGCATGCAGAGTGATGGGAAAGCAAAACGGTGCAAAAAGGGAAAACAAAGGAAATGAATGAAACCTGTTGTTTCTCAAGTCATAGGGATATCGTGATCTAGCTACGAGGTTGTCACTTGAGAAATCCATCGTAACCTGATCACTGTATCTCTACAACCAGACCAAGACTCGGGTCTAGCACTAATAGACACAAATGCATGCATGTAACAGCACCACAGCCATCAGTCCTCAACATACTTTTAAGGTATTTCATTTTATCCTTTAGCCCTGAAACACAGTAAGTGAAATTATTGTATTTTTTAAACAGTTGTACTCATCACACATCACTCTTGGGTCATGCAAGGGCATTTCTAAAAGAAATTCCTCCCCATCCTTTACTCCTACAGGTGTGAAGTACAACGTGCACTCTTATTTAAAAACATTCTTAGACAAACTTAGACAAGTTTTTAATTAGCATGCATAACACATCCAATTTCGTGGTACTTTTTCAGGATAGCTGGGCAATGCAAATCCCCAAGAAATCACTGACAGATGTCCCACAGCCATACAGAATGAGGTTTAGGTGCATGTAAGAGATCGAGGCCAGGCAGGGCACAGAAGTGTGCTTAGGAATGAAGGAGGATGTCTCCAGCTTTCCTCTTCACTTCCAAGTGAAGTGCTAACAAAGCTTGTCCTAACTTGGAGAAAAATGGGAGCAGGGTAGACATGCTCTTCTAAAATGTTGCTGACAATCTCCCTTTCTAAAGTGTGAGGACATGTTCATGTTCTGAAGCAAACAAAGGCAGCATCAATGGATTAAAACCCCCACAGTCCGCACTCTGTGTGTGTTTGCAGAAGATTTTCCTGGACTTTATCTTTTGAATCCTCCATAACTTCTCCTATGTATTGTGCTATTTTCTTTATTATGCTTAGATGTGACAAGAGAAATTTTGTTAATGAAGAAACAAAATTATTAGAAACGGGTTATCACAGATCCAATAAACACAGAGATGTCCAAACAAAGCACCTGAAGCAAAGCAGGTTAATTTGCAATTCAAATTACATCAGATAAACAATCTATGACATATTGAAGAACTAAATGCCTTATCTTTGAATCCAGTAAACTCTGCAAAAATATAGGTGATGTTATTTAACCAGTGCTCTGGACTTCAGAAGATCAAGATTCAGTCTTCTTTATACTCATTGTACTCATAGCAGAAACCAGAAGACAAGGAAACCATGTTTAAACCCCACAGGTGATGAAGGAAGAGAAGGCTACATACAGACACCATTGACTGAAAATCCATTTCATAGGATGCTAAAGAAACTCAGGGGCTTGCTGAGAAGGTTCTTATAAAGTGCTCAGGGGAAAATGCCAGTATCCTTTTGTTTGACAGGGAGAATTTCCTTCTTGTTCTTTTTCTTTAGGGGCCTCTATGTCTCTTCTCTTCATCACGGTGGAGATGACACTCTTTTAAGGTATGGAAGAACCAGATTCAAATCCTTCTGCCAATTCAGAGCAGTGGTTTTAACAGAGCCCTTCCTGGAGAATATAGCCACCAGAGTCACTTATTCTTCTTATTTAAAAAAAATTGATTGATCAAGTCCCTCCCCATCTCTAGCCAAGATACCTGCCTCATACAGGCTAAGAGACTTTGATTGTTCGAGAATCCTTTTGCACTCAGACAATATTCAGGGAATTTGGCCTTCAGTTTCCTAACTGTTCCGGGCTGACTACACGCTGTAAAAGAAAAAAGCAGCAGCCACAAAGTAACTGCCTGATCATGGGACTGACGGAGACATGAAGTGTACATAATCCCTGGTAGGTGATAGGGAGTGTAATGGCTGGCTTCTCATTCCTTTCTTTTCTTACTGAGGGGAGATTACCACAACTTGCAGATGAGTTGGAGGCAGAAAGGGCACCTACAGTGTTTGCACAATGCACCTTCTGACATACTGTGGTTTTCAAGAACTCAGGAAAGGGACTTTGGGTCAGGTACAGATACCAGGAAAACATCAGAGAAAAATATTTTCTTTCATGTGCAGGAAAGCAGTTACATCTCCCTCTATTCCTGTGAAGAAGCTTACAGTCTTGGGAAAGGTTTTCCAGTCCTGTGACACAGAGAAAAAAATCTGAGATTGCTGAAGCTGCCAAGAATGCAGTAGTTAGAATTTGTGCTCTTTGGGGTCATTCAGTCTGAAGAAAAGAAGATCTTACTGTGACATTTCAGTATATAAAGGTGGCTTTTAAGAAAGTTGGAGAGAGGCTTTTTACCAGTACCTGTAGCAACAGGATAAAAGGTAAGTTTTAAACTGAGAGTAGAGTTAGATAGAACACAAAGGGGGTGGTGAGGCACTGGCACAGGTTGCCCAAAGAAGCTGTGGATGCCCCATCACTGGAAGCATTCAAGGCCAGGTTGGATGGGGCTTTGAGCAACCTAGTCTAGTGGAAGTTGTCCCTGTCCATGGCAGGGGGCTGGAACTAGACAATCTCTAAAGAACCCTTCCAACCCATACCATTCTTCTCCTGACTCTGGACAGGTGCAGTTCAGAGCTCCTGCAGCAGGAATCCACACCACTGTGCTCCAGTTCACATCCCTCTCACAGAGCTGCTGCAGTTTTTCACCATCTGGCTGCAGCTCCTTAGGGACCTGGTGCCAGCTGAGGGTTGCTGGAGTACAGCACACATTGCCCACACTCAGGCTGGGGGTGGGGTTGAGGGACCCAGAAAGCAGTTCCCTGTCAGCTGTGACCTCGCCAAGCACTTCTGCAAACTTCACCTTGTGTTCTCATGCATCTGACAGTCCTAGCTGCCCAGGCAAGGCTTGGCTCCCCTCCTGCCCACACACCCCATGGTCCCTGTAGCAGGATAAGCCACAAAGTGTGTAATACACTGGGCCAGAAAAATGTTCTCCAGTCCTGCCTTACTCACTGTACATTGCCTTGCATCTTGTGAAATGCAAGTGGGATTCACTCACCCAGAACATTTCCCATGCAGAACCAGAACACACGCCCTGCACATCTCTGATGTCTGAGGTAAGTGAGAGGAATCAGATGCATTGGGGCCTCATTGACTATCCTGAACATCCCACAGTGAGCAGCTGCCACAGCCAACCCTTGAACCTCTGCCTTTAGATGAGATGAATCCCACCTTGAGCAAATATCATGCTGAAATGATGTGTTATAAAAGGACAGGGTTTCAGCTAAACTGCCTCAAGACGTAGTTAATAAACACCTGTAAAGAGAGTAACTCCATTTTACCTACTACATATCATGTCTTGAAAGACTCTCACATTTTGCTTCTGCAGCTGCTGCAATGTCATTACCTGCCAAGAAAATAAAAAGCCTAACACTCTACAAGTGATGCCGAGAATAAAAGGGAGCTATGACCCTCCAAAACACTATAGAGAGCAGAAGTCCTGCCATCTGAGGCTGCTGCCAAATGCTTTGCCACCTGAGGACCAGGGAGATCCCCCAGTTAAGGGTGACCCAGGGGACTGCCAATATGAGAGAGCGCCATGCTGCCACAGGGCGACATGGAAAAACACTCTTCCTCCCTGCGTAAATAAATAATAAAACTACGTGGAAACAATAGCTCCTGCAAGCTCTTGCCCCTTCTCTGCTGTCCTGGCAGGAGGCAGCGCTGACAGGTTTGCACTGCCTGGCTTTACTGGCAGCTGTGTTTATCCAGCAACAGTTCAGCAGGCAGCTGCTTCAGAGGAGCAGGAACATAAATGCTCAGGCCACTTGAACAGGCTGGTAATCCTCTGGATGACATTTACTTCAACCAAGTGTGAGTGCTTGGCACTTTAACCCTTGAATAACAATTCAGACATAAAATCTTAGGCATTTATTCTATGCAAAATGCTCTTGTGGGCCTCAATCAGCTAATACATTCGATTATTCTGTCGTGTTGATGAATGTGTGTTGATTGTTCTGTTACTATTCTAACGCATTTTTCTTGTTGGTCAATGCATCCTTGTTTTTAAATCTTGTTGACCCTTCTTGTTTACTTATCTTGACAGACAAATGGGACATGTAGGAAGAATCCTTGCCTGAGCAGATGACAGTGCAAGGGTCTCACTCATCCCTTTGCTTGGAGCCTATAGCAAATCATATAGTAAGAGTCATTAGTGGCATTAAAGGACAAATTTGTGGAGTAAAGTGGCATTCAGCGTGAACAAGGAGGCGTAACATGCCAGCAAGGTATGACAAAGACGACAGGAGTCCGTGAGCCTAGGGAGTTCCTACTGACATTTCACAATCTTACATGGGTTCTGCAGTCAGCTTTTCAGAAGCCCTAATTCTCCACAAAACAAAAAAGGGAATTAGTTAAGCCCTTCTGAAAAATCAGACCTGTGTGATTTTTGGCAGCCCTCAAACTCAGCCCTCACTCTTGCTTGCCAATCTGCTACCCTGACTAGAGACATCTTCCCGTTAGAACAGCTAGCAGGTATTGGCACTGTCTCTCCCCAAATTTGCCCCCATTCCCACTTCCTGAGAATCTCTGCAGTATGAGACAGAGGCTGTTTACAAAGAATATGTGGCATCATTTTTGGCAGGGTCACAATGGAGATGGTTTTCTTTATTAATTAAGTTGTACTGTCCTGCTAAAAATCCTGAAAAAGCAACGTGGTTTAGTTTTAGGCAGTCCTGTGAGGAGCAGGATGTTGGACTTAATGATCCTTATGGGTCCTCTCCAAATTCAGATATACATATCATATTCTATGGTTCTAAAAACATCAGTGTTGTGTGAAACCCAGAGTTCAAATGAGATCAAATGAAATCATCCGAACTGCTAGACTGTGAGGGATCTAGGTTGGTGTTACGCTCTGCGATGTGCTCTCGGTCTCTGTACGGGTGTTAGATGGTGAGTTGGACTAGATGATCCTTGTGGGTCCCTTCCAACTCATAGTATTCTGTGATTCTGTGATTCTGTGTGAATACAGACCTCATGCAACACCAGTAAAGTCAAAACAAGCCAAAAAATTCTATGGAGAAATGCATTCTAGAAGACTCACTTTCACCTAAACTGCCTGGCATACGTGTGAACAGTTTGAACCAGAGTTCTGTGTGTGTTTGCATCTGCCAGACAAAAATCTACCAAGGGATTGAGCAAACCTTTATCAGTCCAGACTGGGAGAAAAAAGGCTAAAAGCCCCAGAGCCAACACACGCTTCGGTTTACCATACAACATAGTTGCATGCAGAGTTGTTTGCTTCCAAAGCAAAATATAGAACAGATCAGAAAAACCCACAAGTCACACTTCCATTGCCTCAAAGTCTACTTTGTGCCATGAAGTATCTTACAAGCTGGCATCTTCTCAGCTTGCTGCACTACATTGTTCTTTGTACACCCAGGTCAGTTTGGTCCAGAAGGCAAACTTGGCAAGGAGCTCCTGAGAGTCGTTGCTTCAGTAGGTTTGATACAATGTGAGTCAATATTCTGGTTTTCAAGGAGTTTAAAAGCCTGAGAGGGAGAGGTTTGGACTTCATTCAAAAAAGCTTAATCCTTAGAACTCTTATATCTGGTTGAAAAGAGACAGAAGGCTCAAGAGAAATATTCTGTGAAAACAAGATCAGGAAGGGCTTCATATTCTCTATGTGCTGTTTTATTAAGTTTCTGGGTAGGGGGAAGGATGTTCTTAAACAAACAAATCAACCGTCACCTTTTTAAGAAGTTTCTTTTTGAGAAACAGCTTTTTTAGCACTGTCACTCAAATGGCTGTGCAGACAAAACTATCATGGACTTCATTCAGCTAAATTTCAAGGAATGATCTTTTCTTTTGATGACTTCATGACAATCAACTCAAGGGTTAAACAAAGCCTGTCCACTTTATTCCAGTTGTAGTCCAGGCTGAACTGAGTCAGACTGAGGTGAACACAAGGACACACTGTGCCATAAAAACAATGCCTGTTTCTCATTTGTAGGTAGTAAATAAGATCTATTTTACCTTTCAGCAGAGCTATCAAGTTTTCCCAACTCATCTGACAGACCAACAAGAGCATCCAGTGTCCCCACCTGTGCAAAAGATGAGAATTAGGTGAAAGATGCACAACTCTGTCTAAGGCTTCTGCTGGCAGAGCCTTAAGGAGACTGACCTGGGCTTAATGCTTGTGAATTCAACGGTTTGGCTGAACTTTATTTACTTTGTGGAAAATAGCAGCAACCTTTTCCAATAAAGGAAAAAAATATGTGTAGTCTCAAGATTACACGTCACTATCTTCCTTCCTTTTTTTCATTTCATTCTGTATCATTGAGCTGCATAGAACAGTCTTTAGCCTGATAAAATAATGACTAGAAATGTACACAAATAACACAAACATACAAACCAGTCAGAGGTACTGAGAAAACTGAGGGAAGCAGCACTTACACAAGAGGGGGGCCTCTGTCTGAGTTCTTGGCTACTACGAAATATTAAGTCTCTCACAAAGTTATTTCTGACCAACATCTGCTCTTTGTATGACTCTGTCACAGTCATAACCCCACATTTATGGTATTGCAGTATATTGCTAAACCTTTTCTTGTAAAGTTGCCAGCTCCACGTTACGAAGGGACAAGCTGAGGGAGAAAAAAATGAACTTTATGTAGAACAAATGGGCATCCTCAGGTATTTCAAATGCTTAGATCCCTTTAGCATAAGCAGACACACCACCACCACTGGCTGGGTAAGGTCCATGGACAGTAAAAATAACATCCATCGATGGTAAAAATCACATCACTCTCAGGTGCACATGCAAACAGCATTCCCAGTCTGAAACATTCATGTTAACTATTACTTGGGAACAGGACAGACCCCCATTACTTGCATCCTTATGTAATTGGAAGAACTCAAGATATAACTGTTAACAATCTTCTGGGTTAAAGCCACATCCTGGATGCACTAAGTAGACCATTGTTAAGTGGTGGGTGATGACAACTCTCCAAGGAACCAAGTTCTACATCTGTGGTAACTCCACTGACTTTAATGCAGTGTATTTTGATTTTTTTCATAGCCACCACTGAAATAAAAGCGCAGATCTCTTACAATAATTTTAAAAATAAGGGATTAATACTCTTTGCATTTATATGATATTATGAAGCTGGATAGTGCAGCTGAATAAACATACACATCCAGTTCCCAGGTTGTAAAATGCACTGTAGAACTGTTTTCTCTGTCAGCAGTCTTGCTGCCGTAGTTCTAGGTAGTTAGCTACTCCCTTTGCATTAGCAATCCATGATATAGAGTGCTGCACGACTTTCAGAACTAGGAGCAAATCGTACATGGAATGCAATAGATTTAGTTATTTAACTTATCTCACTCCTTTTCCCTCCTGATACATGTGCCCTTCCAATGTGAAGGTCAGCCTTGAGCACAATGACTTACTTCTCTCTGATCAGTTTCCAGTTGACTGAAGACAAATCATCCTGCAATCACAATCTTCTTCTACTCTCTGCATATTACCCCCGAAGATAAACACCACATTTATCTCAAAGGATAAATCCCACAGTTATCCCAAAAGTCTTTAGCCCAGGTTAATCCTGCTCTATTGCCTGTACACAACCCCCCTTCTCACTTACCTTTAAGTCTGGAATATGGAATTTGCTGTTGCTGGACAGGTTGGATTTAGATGTCACTGTGTTCATCCTCTCCCATGCCTGCAGGTTGGTTTTATCTCCTGGGGCAGAAATTAGCCAGAATTCCGACATATTTTCCTTTCACTCCTGGTCACTGTGGAAACTCAAAGCAGGTAAGCAGCTAAAAAAGCACAACACAAAATGTGCTCTTCCCTAAGAACAGAGTTAGAACGGATCACGGATTTTTTTTTTTTCTTTTTTTTTTTCAGGAACACCAGGAGAGTGAGTCAGTCCTATGTCTCACGCTGAAATGGAACATGACCTTCTCCAGAATGTCACAGAAAGAGTGTGGCTGTTCCTTCCTTCACAGGGTTGTTCCATCCAGTTTCTGAATTAAGAAATGAACCTTCCTCCTCCCCTTTCCCCTCCCAGCCTGTTCCGTCTGCCTTGCGCTGTGAGTCCAGTCTCCACTGGGCAGTCTGGAGACTTCACCGAGTCACCCGAATGCAATCTCGCATTTCTGCTTGATAAATTGGACAGTTACAGAATCACTGAATAATTAGTAAGGTTGGAAAAGACCACAGAGATCATCGAGTCCGATTGTAGGGGAAAGTGAAAGCAAGACTTCTGCTGAACATAAAGGCTGCAAGAGATGCCACTGGCAAAACGGAATGTGGCTTTCCCCTGGGCTTTTCATTCCTGGGCTGGATAGGAAGGAGGTAGAGGAGGGGAACTCCTGGTGTACAGAGACAGAATCGCTAGAACAACACAGACAGAGCAGCCACAAGAAACCGGACACGCCGGGAAAGGCGACCGGGGCAGGGCCGGGGCGGAGCGGAGCAGCAGCTGGATCCACGGGTCGGGATCCACGGGTCAGGATCCACGGGTCAGGATCCACGGGTCGGGATCCACGGGTCAGGATCCACGAGGGGGTCAGGGATTCCTCCTGGAGCATCAGGAGCTGCTGCGCACCAAGGCGCTTGGTGCGGCAGCTCCGTAAAAGCTCTGCCACAGCTCCGACTCCGGCAGCTTTGCATCTCTCTGCCGTCTTTCAAAGTGCAAATTTAAATAACGCGGGGGCCGTTTGGTTTTATTGAACGCTGGCTGCCCCTAGAAAGTCTGAAGGTTTGGGGATAATTAATGAGACTTCTAGGAAACTTGTTTCTGGGGCTTCCCTGGGTGCTTCATTTAACAAATACAGGTAGTGATGCTTCCGCGCCTGGCGATGTGTCTTCCTTTGTACAGAGCTGTGGCTTTTAGTCCTTACCAAATCTGCAACTTGTGTGCCTTCAAGCTTGGGTAAGACTTTGGGAGCGTTTCAAAGGTTGTGTGGAGGAATGTTCTCGAGAGCCACCTCTGCAAGTGGGAGTCTCACAGGGGGTTATCCAGTTATCTTCCAATGGCATGGTCCAATCCCTATGCCGTCATACAGCACTTAGGCAATCTCTCCTGCTACTGGGGGCTCATTTTCTTCAAAAGATGGTGCATTTTTTACTCGTGTTACTGTGTATGAAACATAAATGAAGCCCCACAAGATAGTAAACAGAAGAAAGCTCTTATTTTTCCACGACCTGTCATAAACAGAGAGGGTTTGAGATGCTGGGGCCAGGCAGGTGTGGTCATGCACACTTCCAAGAACTTTAAATGAAGACCCCCAAATGAGTTTAAGTATCTTCGGCACCAGGTACAAGCATCTGATGCAAGGCATCCTAAATCATTACATGTAAATCATGCTTTAGATACTTAACGTGCAGGTCAAAGTCTTCCGCTCTAAATTTATTGTCTCTTTAGATTATCCAACGATTCATTTCCCTTTGTTTCTCTTTAACATTTTGGGTGATACTTCTATAAAAAAGAAATACATGTGTGGAGGAGAAGCGTCTCCACTGAAAGTTCTCCAGAAAAAGACACTGAGATTTGTACTTGAAATAACCACTCCATGCAGGCTTGTTTGGTTTATTCTTTTCTCTTTCTAGGGTAATTAAACATTCAGTGCTCATCACTGCTGTGATTCTAATTCTTTTCAATCACAGTGTCCCCTAGGGAACAACAAAGGGCTTTCCAGAAAGCCAAAAAAAATTTAAAAATAATGAACATATGGATGTGTGAGATGTCATTCATAGAAATAATGATAATTGTCTAATCTTCCTTTTTTGTTTGTCTCTTCAGACTAGACACTTTAATAATGAAAACAGAACTAACTGATGTTCAAGTATGTATCCCATAATATCTATCCCCAGACTAATAGTCTGAAAGGTATGGTAAATGTCATGACCTTGATAAGACAGTTCTTTCCCACCTCAAACCAAGCACAGTTTTCACTGGATCCTTGCTGCAGTCTCAAGCCTTGGAAATGCTTTGCATGATTAATTTTAGAAATGTTACATTCTCATAAGCATCTTAAATTTAGAATTGTGTAAGTTGCTGGTGTTAGCAGATGAGAAATGTTTCTCGCTGCAGTGGCACTAGATTTTGGAGATGCTTCCATGTGCATGGATGTTATGATGAATAAGGTAACATCCACACTAAGGGTTGTTAGATTTCTGGATCCTACAATATGTGCTATTTCCTTCCTAGGTGCTTTTATAGAAGCAGTGCAACTTTCTTTAAGCATTTGCTTCATTACTCTATTAAGGTGAAAAATATTATACTCCTTAATTTATTAATAGAAAAATCATCAATTAGACACACTGTTAATGCCTAACCAGTGTTAAAGCGAATGTCTTGTATTGTCATATTTTCTGGTTTTGCTGTGACTTTTTAACCTTTTTTTCCCTACCCCATATTTTTTAGGCTGGATGAAACAGCAGTGGAGGTGGAGGGGAAGGAGCAGGCAGCACCACACACTGTGGGACAGGGAGAGTGTGCAGCAGTTTGGTGGTAACACAGCTCTGATAGCTCATGTCTCCCCTGCCATTTCCCTGGCTGGCCCTGCCATGTGATCTCAGAGCTGTCTAATTCCCTCATGATCATCACATGTCTTTCTGTTCCCTTTGATCCACCACGGCAAGGAACTTTTCTGTGACTCTGCCTCTCTCTGTGTTTATAAGTACTTCTTCAGATGTCACACTAAGGAGCAAAACTCTGCCTCCAGTCATTAAAAGTACTGAAATATCCTACTTAAAGTACCTCCCAAGACAACTTTCTCAAACAGATAAGTAAAATTAGTGACCTAGAAAATTATGTCACTGATGCTAGCAGGAAAGCTTGTTTTAAGCTTGCAAAACAGCAGTCATAGAGCTGTAGTCCTCTATAAACAAATTATACAGCTTGGGGGTGGGGGTGGGGGAGGTGTTTCCCTCTGCTTAAAAAGAATCTTCAAAATCCTACTTCCCAACCCTGTGTGTTTTACTACAACTATATTACTACTTTATATATAACGATACATATAAAGTCTAAAATATTTCAATGAAGGACCTCCTAAATAATTTGATAACAGATAACAAAATATAATTTTAATGAAAACATTTTTCTGTGTACCTTTAATACTCATGCACGAACTACTTATCATAATTCCTTAGCTGTGCATCTATTTCTTAATCATGTTAAACAATACTGGAATATTGATTATTCAGTCTCTGTAAATGAAGTGGAGCAGAACCTTCTTGATTAACAGCTGTTAATAATGTGCATGTACCTGACAGCTTGTCCCTAATAGAGTCATATTTATGTACATACTGCAGGGGCATTGTTCATCTGTCATTAAAATCAGGAAAGATCAGACAGATCTGGCTGCTCTTAAGTTATCTGGATTTAAATTTCAATAACCCACATTCTAGTTGTTCTTTTCCCCTTCAATTTTCTAAGAAGTCTTAAATGAATGACTGGCCAGGCTTGAATTTATCAACTTCGCATGAAAATTAAATTTGACTAAAAGAGTAAAAACTGTAATTTTAAGACACTTGAAATAAAACACTGTTTCCTGTGGAGTCAGAACCTCTGGGCTCTACCCTTCTTTGTTTGCACTGCAGGCAGCTACATGCATCTAGGGAATGGACCAGGAGAAGACTTGCTTGAAACAGTTTCTGTTTGCATCTTGTCCTGGAATTATGTAGTGTTAAGAATTAAGTTGTGATTTTGTTTCCTGAAGATGCTTATAGATTGGACACCCCTTACTTCAGTCCTTGTCATTGCTCTTGTAAATTGGAACAGAAATGGTTGGAATTTTGCATGGGTTTGGCACATTTTTGTTTCGTTTTGTTTAAAAAAGCCCAAACCCCAGCAATGTTTCAAAGTAATAAAACCGTGTCTTTTTATGGTTGCTGGCAAGGCTCTGAACAGCCAAATCCTGGATCCTGGAAACTGTAATCCATGAATGATAGACACAGTTTGTCGCAGGGTGAGAAAACCAACCTCCTCTGCCACAGCTGCCAAAACAAATCCTGCCTTGCTGATTTCACATGAAGACCATCCAGAATGGGACCACAGCCCGCTGACGGACACCTCAGTGGCATCATGACCTGCCCAATGGACACTTGATGGCACCACAACCTGCCTGAGCGACACCTTCCCTTTTACTCGGCACTGGTAAGGCCGCACCTTGAGTACTGTGTCCAGTTCTGGGCTCCCCAGTTTAAGAAGGATGTTGAGCTGCTTGAGAGGGTCCAGAGAAGGGCGACAAGGATGGTGAAGGGACTGGAGAACAAGCCTTATGGGGAGTGACTGCGGGAGCTGGGGTTCTTTGACCTGGAGAACAGGAGGCTGAAGGGACACCTTTTCACTCTCTAAAACTACTTGAAAGGAGGTTTAGACTGGATGTTAGGAAGAGCTTTTTCACAGAGTGATCCCTCAGTGGAATGGTCTGCCCAGGGAGGTGGTGGAGTCGCCATCCCTGGACGTGTTTAAGAAAAGACAGGATGAGGAACTCAGTGACATGGTCTAGATAATGGGAAGCTCAAGAGGGACAGAGCGTGGTGCCCATGACTCCAGGGTTGTTGATTCCACCCCTGTCTGGGCGTTCGCTTGGGCGCTGGACCAGATGATCCATGCAGGTCCCTTCCAACTCGGAATATCCCATGATCCTGTGTGAAGCCAGGTGGGAGGTCTCCTCTCAGGCTACCAGCGACAGAACAAGAGGACACAGCCTTAAGCTGCGCCAGGGGAGGTTTAGAATGGATGTTAGGAAGAAATTCTTCACAGAAATAATGATTTCTCAGTCGAATGGGCCGCCCAGAAAGGTGGTGGAACCGCAGTCCCTAGAGGAGTTTAAGAAAAGATTGGATGATGCACTTAGTGACATGATTCAGATGATGGGATGGTGTGTTAGGTAACAGGTAACACACACTTGACGATCTCTACGCTCTTTTCCAACCCCACAAACCCTTCGATTCCGTGGGCGGCACCGGAGCCGGCGGAAGCGCTGCGCTTTCCGCTTCCCCCGTGCCCGGGAAGAGGCGGGCGCAGCCGCGGCCATGCAGGTCTCCAGCCTCAACGAGGTGAAGATCTACAGCCTGAGCGCCGGCAGGAGCCTCCCGGAGGTGAGGGCAGGGACGGGGGGACATGCTCGGCCGGGCCGGGTCCCGCAGCGGGAGGTTGGGGCTGAGCTGGGGCTGAGCCCCGGCCCCGCTGCCCCCGCACATGTGCGCTGCTGGGGCAGAGCCGTACCCAAAACCTGCTGCAAACGTGGGGTTTTAACCAGGAATGCGGGCTGAAAGCGTGGATCTCTGACCGGGAGGGGGTTGTGCCACAGACCCTTGAGCAGGTTTTCTTGGTGTGTAATGGTTGATCAAGTAAAAAAAAAAATTAGAGGTCTGGACGCCTTATAGTACTTAGGTAAGTCTTGGGTAAACTCTAATCGCTTCTCCGGTTCGTGTATGAGGAATGAGCTGAGAACTGATGTTTGTACGTGTTTGCTTGCAGTGGCTCTCAGACAGGAAGAAAAGAGCTTTGCAGAAGAAAGATGTGGGTGAGTTTTCCCTCTCAGCAATATTCGGCTGATACACACACACAGCGTGCGGGTCCAGAGGAGATAATTCACTGATACGAGGAAGTTATCCCTCTCTCCTGTTCTAAAAACGACAAAATTGTACTTAGAAATAGTTACTTCAATTTCTTATATAGCTCTATGTGAACAGCATATTACCAGCGGTGTTTTAAATTTCAGACATTAAATTCACAGATTCACACAGATTCACAGAATATTATGAGTTGGAAGGGACCCACAAGGATCATCTAGTCCAACTCACCATCTAACACCCGTACATGTTTGGGTTGTGGATTGTACAGAAAGCTGCTCGTGAATTCCATGTATAGTTTACGATAAAGTCAGGTTATAAACTCTGTTGTGATGCCAGGATAAGCAATTTCTGTGAAGCAGTAAGTTTTAGCCTAAACTTGTCATACAGAATAGAAATGACTATTTGAAATTATAGGAAGTGTTGTATAAGAAACTGAACCAGGAGAAAAATGCATGGAGTTAATGGGGGGTGGAATACATTATACAACGTATTTATTGTGTAAAATGTGTGATGAGTGTTTGTTACTACATTATATAATAATCTGTTACGTTATGCATTATATAATAGTAGTTATCTCAGAAGAGTGATTTTTTTTGGCACAGAGCTGGCCTGCTTCTCAGGGTTAACAGGCTGTCTTAATCTGCTTATAATGTGTTAGTTAAAATATCTTAAAAGGTAAAATATCTTTAAAAGATATTCTCTATATCCAATTAGCTCCACACGCTTCCTTAAGAAGCCATTACAGTTTTTTGAACTGATGCAATTGTGCTAACTTAACAATTTTTTTTTCCTTATAGATATCCGTAGAAGGATTGAACTTATTCAAGACTTCGAAATGCCCACGGTTAGCACAAAGATTAAGGTATCAAGAGATGGACAGTATATTATGGCAGTTGGTGAGTTAACAACAGAGGCCAAAAGTCCTAGAAAATCTTGAGCGCAGAATGACTTAGTATTTCAGGCAGAATTGATAAGAGTTCATTTTTAAATGTAACACTGGACATAGTGTTGGAAGTTTACACTTAGGATGTGTTAGAATGGCTGTGTTGGTGGTGGGGCTGTGGAACAGTTCTGTTTAGAATAGAGAATTCTTCGAAACATAGAGTGGTTTGAGTCAGAAGGGATCTTTGAGGATCATCTAGTCCAAACCCCATGCCCTGTGTTATAAAACAAATAAAAACCTGATCTGCTTATAATGCAGTTAAAAACTAAGTTCAGAATGATTTTTATTGTATGCACACAAATTTGCTTTTAATAACTTCTGAGCATCATTGTTTGAGTATTATTTTAGGGGATGGAGGATAATGCTGCATTTTGTAACTGTGGGAGCAGGTCCTGAGCACAAATACTTTAGTAGGCATTAGTAGCGTATGGTGACTTGGTCTTTCAGACTTCCTGGAGGATATTATTAAATTCTGTATGATGTATCTGGTAATCAGAAGAACCTGCATACGAGTAGGGTACTTGCAGGCACCAGATACTGAAACCAGGCTGTAAAGTTGTTACTAAGGCACATGTTTTTCTAGTCACAGAGGCTTTGGGAAGATCAGAAGAATTGTACTATTATAATTAATGTTATCTTTTTGTTTTGGTCTGGTTTTGATTAAACATCAACTTGTTCTTTCAGGAACTTACAAGCCGAGAGTCCGCTGTTTCGATACCTATCAGTTATCCCAGAAATTCGAAAGATGCTTAGATTCTGAAGGTTAGTGTAAGCTATGCCTGTTAGTACCAGGTGTCTTTCCTACATCATTCAGGTTGCACTTGAGTAGAAATTTATCTCCCTGTGCTGAGGGAGCAGAATGTTCTTCAAGGGAACACAAGGATCCAGAGTAAAACATCACTTAGTGTTTATTTTCCCGTTGTCCTCCTCACTTCAGAGTTCTTGCTTGGAGCAGTGTGAGGAAGGTAAGATTTACCATGAGCCAGTAGTTGTGGGGCTCAGAGAATGAATGTGGCTGAAGTCTGCATTCTGTTTAGGGACTGTGACACAGGTATAGTGACTGGGTGGTGGCCAAATTTCTGTGAAGCAGTAAGTAGGAGAATACACTGTTTTCTTTTTGGAACCCAAGCTCTGTAGGTGAATTACAAGGGAATTTGTTTGTTTGTTTGTTTTCTTGGAAACAGGATACTTAGGGATAGATGGTCGCATGGCCAAGGCCGTAATTACACCTTGTTTGTTACTTGTTTGGAGGAAGAACAACTGTGGTGAAAAAATCAAGGACCCATCTAGACAACGGGAAAGGGAGATTTGGCTGGCAGCTAGACTAGGGGAGGGGCTGCTATGGCTCTGAGTTTTTGAGGTGCCTAAGTTTGGGGAATGATGGGGGGTTGGGTTTTGTTTGGTTTTTTTAGAAGACTTATGACTTACAACTGGGATACAAGGGAGGCCAAGTCAATGAGGGGATGAGCACATTCATTGCAGGAGAATTGAACTGGTCTAACTCTGATGTATGTGAAAGTGCTGTGAAAAATGAAAATTGAGGACTGCTGAGTTAGCTCAGGAAAAGGGTAGTAGAGCATGGGGTGTACTTTAACTACAAGGAGTCACATAGGCTGAAGGAACAGAGCTACAACACCAATAGGAGATGGCAGGGATTTAGAGAGGCTGAGGAGAGGAAGGTCTGGCAAGGGTGAGACCCACTTTGAAAGAGTGAAGTCATTGCATTAGTAAATGCTTGCTGGTAATTAGAACTTTTTTTTTCAATTGGCATCTTGCTAGACGGCAGAAGCGTGTTTAATTTGAAGCAGAGTCACTTCAGGTAACTTTAAATGAGTTATCTCATTTGAATGGAACCAATTTATCTGGAGCATCTGCTCTCTAATGTTCCCAACCTAACTCATTTAAAACTAGGCAAATGTTACAGTGTTCAGCATGAATAGTAGCTCTCACATTTGTGATTTTTTTTTGAGCCTTAGAACTTTTTTTGTGGAAGAGCCTAACCCCCTTAGAACAACTGCATGTGTAATTTTTTGCATATATGTCCAAATTCGTGTTGTTGTTAATCACCTTTGATTTATTATCTGAGCTCCATGGACCACACACTCCCTGAAAACCATTTGATTAGACCTTCCCTACACCAATAAAATACTCAGTTGAGCGTTGTGTCAAGGAAGGTGTCAAGTATACAAGAACGATAAAAAGATTACAAGGTGTTTCATGTGTTTCTGAAATTTTAGAAAGCTACTTACTGTTTTGCAATATGAACTTATATAATTAAAGATTTTATCACAATCCCTGCTTTGTGTGTTGACACCTGTGGGGAGTACTTACATGACTAGAGATTAGGATGAGTGTTAAATGTTTTCAGGATTTATGCCAATGTTTGCAAATAAGTTTGCTTACTTAGTTGACTTAAAATTCTCTTGCTCTTTCCTCTAGTGGTTACATTTGAGATTTTATCAGATGATTACTCAAAGGTATGTCTGATGTTTCCAATGTATAAATGAAAAAATTGTTTAGTGTGTACGTATATTAAAGTGTATTTTCATATATAGTAAAGGCAGTCAATCAACTGCTTTTGGAATGAAAAAGTTGTTTTTAAAAAACCCAAACAGGATAGACATTTTTTGTGCCTTCAAAACGTTTTTTGTTTCTTTGGATTATAATTTGCTATACCGCTTTTAAAGTCCTTTTAGAAAAACTTTAAATAATGATCTATCCTACAAACAAAATTATGTAAAAGATGGAATTAGGGTCATTTTTTGTAGGATAACATTTAGTCACAATCCCTGTGGTCAGTGGTACACAGGTACATCATTTTTGATGTGATGGGGGGGAGTTATAGGTAGGACAATAACCTGATTTGCCAGTGTTGTTACAGACATGATGATCATAAACATATGAATGAGGGAAAAATTGTGGCGTTAGGTAATGTCTTTTTAAAATTGTTTTTAAAATTGTATCTATTTTTAAATGAAGTGGTGTACCTGGAGTTCTTAGGACCATCAGCCCTTTTCCAGGCCCAATACAGTTGTCACTGCTAATTCTATTTAACCCCTGGCTGTTTTCTTCAGCTACAGCAGTTGGTGTAATAAAAGATATTAAAGGATGTTGCCTCTTTCTGTAAATTTTGCTTTGCTGATTTATCAAGATGTTATGTTCAAAAGTAAATATGAAATTTAAGCATCCATAATTTCATTAGAACAAGCAAGTCTTTTTTTCCCCCTTTATTAAAGTGTTTATTTTACTACTTTTCTTTTCTGTGAAAAAAAATCTTGCTGTTTTATGTACAGGTTTAATTTTTAAAATTTTTTAAAATTAAATTTAAAATATAAAAATAAGTTTAATACTCTGTTTGATAAGAGACATGGTCATCCAGCCTTCTAGCTTTTCAAAATTTTTCCTGTGAGATTTACAAGGAAGTGTGTGAATTCAAGTAGCAGAAGTTGGTGGCTGGTACAGTCCAGTAGCCTCCCACTTGTCTGAAAATGTTTCTGGTTGTACAGACCAAACAATATTTTGGGAGACCAGAGAACAGGTTGTGTTCACAAATGTGTTTCTGACTGGTTATGGACAGAAAGGCTCATGTGTGTTTTTAACTAGTGTTGGTTCTATATTTCAGACTGAGCCCTTGCTTTCTCAGCTAAGTCCAATGTTGTAGAAGTTTATCTTAAAATATGAAATTATTAGAGGTAGAGAGTTATTAGCAGAATATTCAAATGCTTTGGGCAACTGTCAGAAACTTCCTGAAATCTTTCTGGAGGTAGAGAGGATAAGAAGAAAATTCACTTTTCTCATTGAAAGCAAACTGCATCATCTCTCTTTGTTGTAACAGGGTTTTGATGTTTAACTGGTAGTGAACTAAGAGCATGTAATCCTGATATATTTTTAAATTAAATTGAGTTTAATTTTGTGTTTTTAAAGTTTATGTAGCTTCTGTACTGCATAAAAGTGCAGGCATTTCTTCTTCTGCAATCACAGCAAAGAAAAGATGTGGCATGGCCATTGTTTCAAATGTTTCAAAATCTTCAAAGAGATTTTACTTGGTTTAAGCCTCCAGTTAAAAGCAGAAAGGCATTAGGCACACAAAGGGTTGATTGGGAAGTAAATGAACAGCATAACATCACTGTTGAAGATCAGCTATGCAACTGTATGTGTAATATTGAGTGACATTGTAATTACCCTTCTGAAAGATAATACTCTGCTTAGTCTTGGACCAAGACGAGCAAGTCCATAAATGAAAGTTGAAACACTAGAGTTTCTGGTAGCAGAAAAAACACACAAGTAAGGAGAGACTTAATGATAAATAGGCATGAAGTGCTAGCCCAGGTCAGTATTTTCCCTGTGTCTCTTAAAGCAGGCATATACAGTGTTGAAATCCACTTTAGTACAGTGGTGAGTGTCTCCACCTCTCATGTAAGAGACATGGAGTTCAATTCCCACCAGGGAGGCAGTGGTGCTGTTTAAAAGTTGGACTCAATGATCCTTATGGGTCCCTTCCAACTCAGAATATTCTGTGAATGTTTCTGTATCAGTCATACCTCGATATTCGCGGATTACGGGTCTCCTGGAGGTCCCACGAGTCGCCCAATCCGCGAATAGCATTAGTGGGGAAGAAACCACAAATACATGAGACCGCAAATACACAAATACTATTTGTGGGATAAAACCGCGAATACGAGAACCCGGAAGCGCGAATATGTGAGGTACGACTGTAAAGATGACAGATTCAAAGTGACTTTTGCACCTTGCCCTTCCAGAGCTTCTCCTTTTTTGCATTGCTAGCAATGTAGTTCAGCCGTAGAAAATTCTAAATCTTCATTGTCTAGTGTTTTTAGAAGATGCACGTACTAGACGTGCAAAACTAAATTGTCATTTTTCTCATCTAAGCTAAGTAGAGATGAGGCTCAGAGTCAAAAGTTAGCCTGAGATTATCCCCATCATTCATGTTTGAGTTTGAGCTGTGCCAGCTCTGTTTTCACAGCACAGTGCCTGGGCATGGTATGAGATACAGGGTGAGTGTAACAGGTGAGGTGGGTGATGCCGTCTCTGGAGTGGGAAGGATTCCTTCATGTGGATATGTGCCGTGTTAACTTGCCATCAGGATTATTAGGGCAGATTCTGCTCTATTTAGTGGTATAGATCGAGCCTTCTGGTAATGCCTCCCCGTGGGTTTTTCCAGGACTGAAATATTTTGTCTGAGTTTCAGGCCTGGCACTGTTCAATATCTATTGATGATGTGGACAAGGGAATTGAGTCCATCATCAGCAAGTTTGCAGATGATCCCAAGCTGGTGGCAAATGTTGAACTGCCAGAGGGTAGGAGGACCCTTCAGAGGGACCTTGACAGGCTAGAGAAATGGGCAGACTCCAATAATATGAGACTTTACTATAAATTGTTTAAATAATTTGGGATGAGCCCATAGGAGCTTGAAAAAAAGTCACCGGAGTTTGTGCTGCAGGGCAGATTGTTGTTTTTGTACGTTTCAAGGATCCCTGTTTGTTTTTTTTTTCAGATTGTCTTCTTGGAGTGTGGCAGGTTTGTGGAGTTTCATTCACAACACGGCCATTACTACAAGACAAGAATACCAAAATTTGGCAGAGATTTCTCCTATCACTACCCATCGTGTGATCTGTATTTCGTAGGAGCAAGGTATTAAGTGGATTTTTTTTCACTTTTGTTAGCAGTGTGTTCCAAGAATAAAATGAATGTTAAAACATCAGAAAAGTTAAAAAATTGAAGAAGTGGCAGTCCTTCCTGATTAACAATAAGGACTCATAATATTCTGTGATTCTGTGATTCTGTGACTCTAAGGAGTAGAAAATGTGGGAAATAATTCAGTTTCCTGTTCTATTGTAAGGTTTTTTTTCTTTGATTCTTAAACCAGGTGCATCACATATTTGCAAATTTGTATTCAAAATTACAAGTCAGTCTGCTATTCTGAAAAGCGTTTAGCATCTAAGAAAGGAAATTTAAATAAGTTTTTGTATCCTGGTTGGTATTTTATTGCTGTAAAATGTGTGTTAAATTGCATAATTGAATTTGTGAAAAGACATGGTAAAACTAAAATGTGTTCTTTAGGGTTTCAAACAAAATAAGTAGAAATTCAAATGTAGCGTAAATCATAGGAAAAAAAATGATCTTTAGAAATGAGTTAATGTATCTTTTCTCTGGAGAATAGCAAATAGTAGGATATTGAAATACAATAAATATGCTTGGTGAGCATGCACGTTTTCCTCTATTTTTAACACTGAATTACAGATTTGTCTTGTAGACCGTGAATTCTGAAATTTGTATATTTGGCAAAATCAAGCTGTCAATTAGAATGTTTCCAATGCCCCCAAACTTACAGCAGTGTTTTTCAGGATTTGTAAGAGGCAGGAGTAATGTTTTACTTTTATTTTGTAGTTCTGAAGTGTACAGGCTTAACCTGGAGCAAGGAAGATTTCTGAACTCCCTGCAAACCGATGCCTCGTAAGTGATCTGTAATGTGGGACATTTGTCTGTCTTCTTTCCACCAGGTGGAAGCAGACTTCTAGAATGCTCACCCTCAGCTCCTGTCTCTCAATACTGCCCCAACACACTGCAGAGTTGAAAAGGAACATATGCCGAGTCTGGGTCTCATTTCATTATATGTTCTGTAATTTTTTTGTCCTAGTTTTTAGGTTTAATTGAGGGGAGATTTTGTGCATATTTTAAAATTGCTGAATATGGACTTATAATAGGCATTATATTGCTTGATCTTAGGAGTATTTCATTAAAACTTTGCCATTCTTGCTCAATTTAGCCATCATATAGAGATCTACCCACAGGGCATGTACTTTCCCAGACATGTCTTTGTCCTTCTGCTTTTAGAGTAGCCCAAAGAGAATTTTTGTATCCCCAGCGTGTGTCTGATTCTTTTGAAAACCCTACCAGGGCAGGGACTGAGCTTCTTTCATGTGGGGAAAGGTAGATGAGAAAAACAGACTTCACTAGGTAAAGTGGAGAGTTGGTGGTCAACAGCTCGTGTTCAGTGGGTAGGGTGGCTTAATGCAAAAAACAGTATTTGGGAAGGCACAATAAGGAACAGGG
>WEKX01006266.1:87487-161633 GCA_013390025.1 Pitta sordida
GAGCAAGGAAGATTTCTGAACTCCCTGCAAACCGATGCCTCGTAAGTGATCTGTAATGTGGGACATTTGTCTGTCTTCTTTCCACCAGGTGGAAGCAGACTTCTAGAATGCTCACCCTCAGCTCCTGTCTCTCAATACTGCCCCAACACACTGCAGAGTTGAAAAGGAACATATGCCGAGTCTGGGTCTCATTTCATTATATGTTCTGTAATTTTTTTTGTCCTAGTTTTTAGGTTTAATTGAGGGGAGATTTTGTGCATATTTTAAAATTGCTGAATATGGACTTATAATAGGCATTATATTGCTTGATCTTAGGAGTATTTCATTAAAACTTTGCCATTCTTGCTCAATTTAGCCATCATATAGAGATCTACCCACAGGGCATGTACTTTCCCAGACATGTCTTTGTCCTTCTGCTTTTAGAGTAGCCCAAAGAGAATTTTTGTATCCCCAGCGTGTGTCTGATTCTTTTGAAAACCCTACCAGGGCAGGGACTGAGCTTCTTTCATGTGGGGAAAGGTAGATGAGAAAAACAGACTTCACTAGGTAAAGTGGAGAGTTGGTGGTCAACAGCTCGTGTTGAATGGGTAGGGTGGCTTAATGCAAAAAACAGTATTTGGGAAGGCACAATAAGGAACAGGGGAAAAAAAAAGGGGGAATTCTGGAGTGAGAGAGATGAGGGTGTAATGTAAAATCTGGATTAGAGAGATGAGGCTTGGAAGTTGTGAGAAAGTTTTGAGGTGGGGGATTTGGATGATATGGAGAATTAGAGGTGTGGAGAGCTTTGAATGGAAGAAGTTGGGAAGTGCTGGGGTTAAGGGGTGTAGAGAGAAATACTTGCACTTTGGAAGAATTGTTTTTGAAATACAGGGCTCTTGGGTGCCCTGTTGAGTAACAGGACACTTGGGTCAGAGAAAGGAGAGCAAGCCATTCACAAGATAGAATAGGGTGGAGATGTAAGCTTTAGAATCTAAGCAATCATTCGAAAGATCTTTTGACATAATTAGAATCAGAGAATCATTGAGGTTGGAAAAGATCTCTAATATCATTGAGTCCAACCATTGACCCAACACTGCCGATTCCTCCACTAAACCATGTTCCCAAATGCTACATCTACACATCTCTTAAGTACCTCCTGAGATAGTGACTCAACCTCTTCCCAGGGCAGACAGTTCCAACCGCTTTCGGTGAAGAAATTTTTCCTAATATCCAATCTAAACCTCTCCTGGCACCACTTGAGGCAATTTCCTCTTGTCTGTTGAGTTAAGAAGTGATTACAGAAATGTTTTTAGTTGTTCATGTGTTAAGTTATTCTGAGGTCATTTAACTCACTCCTTTTTCTGTTTTAGAGAGAGTAGCGTCTGCGACATAAATCCCGTACACTTCTTGTTTGCCATGGGGACGGCTGAGGTAAATGTTTGCATTTCTGTTATGAGAAGGGCACTAGTGTTTGTTTCATTTTTATATTCGTTTGCATGAAGATAAGAAATCATAAACCTAATTTATTAATTTGATGTCGTTGGCTGTGTTAGATATAGGTGTGTTATAATGACTTTTTAGAGCATAGTGCTGTTAAAATACCTGAGTTACTTGGTTGCTGAGATGCTTGAGATTTTGCAGATGAGAGAGAAAATAATGTTACCTTGTTTTGCTGGGTAGCCATCTGTACAAATTAGCTAGCATGTGTACCCTATTAATCCTAGGAAAATTAGTGTTAATGATTTTGATTCCAGTCACATTTTAAAACATGGAAATGAAATGCGTGCAGCTTGTACGTCATTATTGGAACAACTCGTGTCAGCCTAGGAAATTTTGTTAATTATTCATATATTAAAATTCATAATTTTATTTAAACATTTTCGTAACACCAGGAGTCTGTTGCATAATTTTGAACTAAGTTTTCTAAACTGTTTAGGGTAAAGTGGAATGCTGGGATCCTAGAACCAGGAATCGAGTGGGGTTGTTGGACTGTGCTTTGAGCAGTGTGACAGCAGACGCAGAGTGAGTAAAAGCTGCCTTTTCAAAGTCTGTTCTGGTTTTATGCAGAAGTTGTGCTTTTAGAAATAAACCCCACTTTGCATAAAAATGACCTGCCTATGGTCTTCCCATTGCTAGTGTGAATAAAGAGTTTTCTTAGTCATACAGGAGTTCTCCTAGTTATTGACATTTTCAATAATTATTTAGCTATTTTTAAGATGAGAAAAATTATTTGCAGCCTTTATTGAAGAGTGCCTAACTGTAAGCATTGTGTTTGCAGGATAGAGGGTTTGCCATCCATTTCAGCCCTGAAATTTGATGGAGCTTTGAATATGGCTGTTGGAACATCTACTGGACAGGTAGGTTTAATTTTTTATATGCCACGGTTCTTAGAAGATCCTGTCCTTGCATTTCCCAGTTCAAGTCTATCATACATGAAGTGCAGCTATTTTAATGTTTACATCTGTTACTGCAAGTACTTATAAGACCGTGAGTTACTTGTCTAGAGTAGCAATAGTCACATTTAAACCTCAATTTCATTTTGTTAAATTGTCTTTCTCTTCAGCGTACTGTAGGTACCACATAAAATCATCATAACCTACACGCTGTCTAACTTCAATTTTGCAATTTTCATATGACTTGAGTAAAGTATGTGGGGAAGTTGCTGCTTTTTGAGACTGCCAGTGCCATCTCAATGCAACACATCCCTCATCATGATGGTGGCTAAAGAGGCAGAAGTGGTTGTCTTTCAACTGTTGTTTTTGCTGTCTTGATATGAAGAATTCATTCAATTCATTTATTCATTGTTGCCCTCGTATTTGTAAAGTGAAGGGGGGAGTTGTTTCCTGCCTTCATCTGTATTTTCATGGGTTTAGAAAATGTATTTTGTTCAAGAGCAGATAATGTGTGTAAGAATTGCGTTTGTGATGTTAGTATACGTGTCAGACCAGTTTTATTGGAGATGGTACTTTTTATTAAACCACCTGGTAATTTTATTTTTCCCAAAAATTATTGGTATTCACACGTTACACATGAAATATTTAAGGTCTTTCTCAAGTCCCATAGGAAATTTTGGAGATAAATATACAGGATTTTGTAAGACAGGGCCTTTACTCTCTAGTTTCCTTAACATAGCAAATTACATTCTGTGGTGTTTCACTAAGGGAAAGTGATACTGAATCTGAAAGGGAGTCCAAAAATTTAATGATGTAAGAAGAACACAAGAATCTGAAAGTGAAATACTAGTAATTATGGAATATTAAAGTGTCTTGAAAATGGTTCATTGCATTCAGTAGAAATGAAAAAGTCTTTAGAAATTTGGTGAGGTCTTAAGTTTGTTAATTTTTCTGGATTGAAGCATGCTGAGGTTCAAATGCACTGCCAGAATAAACTTGGCTCGCATAAGTTGAGTTCAGAATTTATAATTATTTCTTTTATGTAAATTGTGTCCACGTATTTAAGTAACAAAATCTCAAGTTTAGTTAAATATTTAGTGAAGATCTGGTGGGTGTGATTTCCTTGTGGTCTTACACCATCCTGAATTTAATCTCTCTCTTGTTCTTCAAGGTTTTATTATATGATCTCCGGTCTAGTAATCCATTAATAGTCAAAGATCACCACTATGGGCTGCCTATTAAATCAATTCAGTTTCAGCATCAGTTGGATTTAATCATCTCTGCAGATTCTCGGATCATAAAGATGTGGAACAAAGACACGGTAAGCGGTGTGATCTTGCTGCATTCAGATTTTTTATTTTTTACTTTGTGTGGATTTTTTGTTTGTTTGTTGTTTGAGGGTTTTTTTATACAGCTTGAATAATGAAGCTGAAGTACAGTGTAGGAAGTTGAGGTTTTAATGTGTCCTAATTTACATACCATTTTGTCCTGTTTGACTAAGTCAACATTTGGGAAGTTATTCAACAGTTATTCAGCCTGTCGTATAAAGATACAGTCCTATGGTTTCTTGAGCTGTTTTTACATGTCTGGCCAAGATACTTTCAGTAGAACAATTTCAACATAAAATCTTGGCCATTGCCTTGGTTTGTGGATTTCTCTTCGTGTACAGTTTTTCATCAGAAAAAACATGTTCCTTTCAATTTCCTGCTCAAAGAAGGGTTAATTTCAAAGGTAGATCAGTCAGTTAATAACCTGTTAAAATCAGGTGCTGCTTATTTTCACAGAAACCTATTGGGATACTGAAGCAGATACTATGCCTAGATCAAAATAATGTGTCTTATGCTTTATTAGGGGATTATGCTGCAATAGGCAACATCTCTATCCTTGCCTTTTGCACCTCTTAAGTGAAATTGAAATCTCTAATTTTCACAACACTTTCATTATATTATGCTGTTCTTTTTCTTACCTTCTGGTCAGTGGAGCTTGAAGGAAACATGTTACCCCCGTAGATTCATAATAATATTATTGTAACTTGCTTCAGTTTGAGAGGCTGTATGTAGCCATTGTATTTTTTCTAAAAAACACACTCCATCTACGCTTTTCTAACTTTGTAGTGAAACGTACCAAGAGCAGTTGTAGCAGAGGCATTTTTTCTGATTCTTTCAGGCAGTCATTTCAGTATTGTTTGTGTTGCTTCATGAATTTTCAACACCTTCTTTTTTTTTTCTGTGATCGCAAGCAGTTTTTTGTAAGTTCCTCTGCAGTCAGTTTTTATTGTTTGAAAGAGCAAATAAATTAATGATTATTATTTAAAACATCTGCAGTGGCCTCTCACCATTTTTCCTAGGCATGTGTATTTCCCTCGCTGAGAACGAGCACTGCAAGGTTTGTCAGGTGGCCGCTGGTGGGAAAAGGGAGGGTTTCTTACTGCTGGAAGGCAAAGATAGCTTTGGACTCTTTCCTAGAGTATGTTCCAGCTGGCTCCATCTCCCCCAGATGCTGGTTCCTGACTATCTCTGGCTGGGAACCAACTGCAGAGGCAGACTTTGGGGTGGAGAGCATCTGGCTTTGATACCAGAATAGCCCCATGCTGAGACGTGCCTTGGGGTGGGGAGTACGAGGCTTTTGTCTGCTGAGGCCGAGGTGGAGGAGGACTCTTCTTAATCATCAGGGAGAGACCAGAGGTGGGTGGGGTAACAGCCTGTAACTGAGAGGGAAAGGAAGGGCCCGGAAAGGTAGGTGGGATTGCTGCAGGGAAAGAAAAAAGAGGAACAGGATCAAAATTTCCTCTATACTGTCCCTCATTTAGAACTGTGCAGGCATGTACTCTCATGCTTCAGATTATGTGGCTCAGTTCTTATAGACTCTTCCTTTACTGGCTGTCTTGTATGTTGGCTTATAAGAGCACCTGTATTTTGTCTGGGTTTTTCAGACTCTGTTTCAATTCTTATTATTTTGAGAATGTTGTTTCCTGCTTTTACCTTTTTCTGAAATAACCTTTATAACTTCAGTTGTGATCCAAGCTGGGTACTACATGATGCTTTTACTATTTTTGTTTTAGATTAAGACTTCTTTAATACTGAGATTATAAATTATAAAGTGCTGAGCTATACAGTTGTCCCTCAAGTATCACAGGGCTGCAGGTCTGCAAGGTTACTGTGAAACCCTCGCTCTGTGAAGATAAACAGCTCATGAATATGCAAATCAGCCCTGCCTGTTGCCCTGCCCAGCTCCGGAGAACTCCACCGCTGTGCCACGGCGGCACTGACAAAGCTGTTGTTGAAGCTGTAGCTGGGGAGTCACTGCTTCCCTCTCCAGCTCCTTTGTACACAGCAGGGCGGCCACAGCAGCAGCGGTGCTCCTGGGGTCCCAGAGGCACAAAGGTCGCCCCCATCCCCACCAGGGATGTTAAGGCAGCCTGTAAATCATACATAAGGGACAGATAGCACAAGTCACATCCCTTTGCGTGGCACGGGCCTTGCTCCCCCAGCGCCGGCAGCAGGATGGCCGGGCTGGTGTCCCAGGGACGGGACCCAGTGGGGTGGTTGGTTTCCCTTGGTGGGACACACAGCAGGGTGGTCATGGCAGTGCTGGCGCTCCTGGAGTCCCGGAGGCGTGTGAGTGTCCCCAGTCTCCGTCAGGGATGTAGATGCCCATGGGGATGCCACCCACCCCACTCATCCTGATGTCAGGAGACCTGCCCGCCGCGCTCCCTCGGTGCCAGGGGAACCGCCCGCTCCCTGTGCCTCAGCTTGTGCATCAGGAGCAGGACTGTCCTGCCCACCCCTCTGTCCCATTGATACCTGGGCAGGCTGTATGCATCGCTGCTGCTGCCCACAGCCTCCGCCTGCAAGCGAGAACAGGTGACTCCACTCTGGCTCTGTGGCCTTCCCCATCCCCCTCCTGCCATGAGCAGCGGCCCAGGTTTCTCCCTGTTATCAGCCCAGCAGATCACTGTTGGGAGCTGAGCTTGGGGAGGGGAGGTGGAGTGCCTCCCCACTCACAAGCGAGACCAGGAGCTGTGCCTGCCCACCACCAGGCTCCAGTGGGCCTGCGCCACGATGGTTCGCAAACACAATGCCAGGTTCCTGCTGGCTGTTGAGCACAGCCCAAGGAGGGGGGGAAAGAGGCTTGTCACAGAAGCAATCATCCCCACTCTGCTGCTCCATTGGCCCAGGATCAAAAGGATCCTCCTCCTCCTCACCAGTATCAGAACACAGTTTCCCTGATGCCCCAACAACTGGAAACGGGAACTTCCTGCCACCACAGCAGAGCACTCCAGAACTAGGGGAGACTGGCAGGATGGGCGGGACTAATTTGCATATCTATCTGTCTATCTTTGCATATTCATGACTCTCAGCACATGCGCAGTCAGGAGTGCACTGCAAAACATAGGGCCGTCTTCGTGGAAAAAATCCTCCAAAGAAGTGAACCCACAAGATTAGAACCATGATGTAATGAGGGTTTCCTGTATTTTATTTCATGTAGACCTTAGCAGGATGGAAGAACCAAACCCCAGATTTGTATTCTGCTCTCAAACTGTTTTTTCAGCTAACCATACTTACCAAAATAAAATTAAACTTCCACATTCAGAGATGACTGAAATGAGGGTTTCAGTGACAATTTGCCAGGAATTCATGGAGCTCAGCCCCCGTTTTGTATAAAATAAAATAAATCTGACACATATTTTCAACACAGATGTGTGAGCTGAAAAATCAGAGGTGCCACTGTCCATTGCTCTGTCTTTGGTAACCAGTAGGGTTTGCTTCCTTGTGAGAGATTTGGTCAGACATNAGTATCAGAACACAGTTTCCCTGATGCCCCAACAACTGGAAACGGGAACTTCCTGCCACCACAGCAGAGCACTCCAGAACTAGGGGAGACTGGCAGGATGGGCGGGACTAATTTGCATATCTATCTGTCTATCTTTGCATATTCATGACTCTCAGCACATGCACAGGCAGGAGTGCACTGCAAAACATAGGGCTGTCTTTGTGGAAAAAAATCCTCCAAAGAAGTGAACCCACAAGATTAGAACCATGATGTAATGAGGGTTTCCTGTATTTTATTTCATGTAGACCTTAGCAGGATGGAAGAACCAAACCCCAGATTTGTATTCTGCTCGCAAACTGTTTTTTCAGCTAACTATACTTACCAAAATAAAATTAATTAAAACTACCACATTCAGAGATGACTGAAGTGAGGGTTTGAGTGACAATTTGCCAGGAATTCATGGAGCTCAGCCCCCGTTTTGTATAAAATAAAATAAATCTGACACATATTTTCAACACAGATGTGTGAGCTGAAAAATCAGAGGTGCCACTGTCCATTGCTCTGTCTTTGGTAACCAGTAGGGTTTGCTTCCTTGTGAGAGATTTGGTCAGACATAAATTACAATACTGAGTTCGTTGTGTTATGTTCAGATATCTAATAACATTTTATTGTTCTGCAATATCTGTTCCATCTTTATTCCATTGTGTTTCTTAGCTTCTGTAATGGCTTTTCTTAATGTTTAGTTTTACTGAATTTAATTACATTGTTTGGAATTCTTTATAATGTATTTTCTTCTTACAATTTCAGGGGAAGATATTTACTTCAATGGAGCCAGAACATGCTATCAATGATGTCTGCCTGTATCCAAATTCAGGTATGTTAAGTATATTAATGCCTTGTGAAGTTCAAAAGGAAAAGGGTGTGTTAAGCCAAGCTGTGGTCTGTTTTTCTGTTTAGATGATCAAAACTGAGAGTCACTTTTAAACAAGATTTGCAGGACCTATTTTATGAGTAAAAATATTTTGTGGAGTGGTGGTTGTATGTGCTTTGGTTGTACAGTTATACCCCCACATTTGAGAGGAACGGTCATGCCAGGAGTCTCGCAGAACGTCAAACTTGCAAAGACTCGCAGGTCATTAATGTGCATACAGGCCACGCCTGTTGCTCCACCCCCAGCACTCTGGAGTGCTGCGGACACATTTCTGCTTCGCCCCTCGGGCCAGGAAACCTCGCAGATTCCTGAAACTGAATTGTGAGAAATTTTCCTCGCAAATCCGCGGGGTCGTAATAGAGAGGTCGCAATGCAGCGGGAATAAACTGTACTTCAGATTGTAACTGGCCTTAATTTTCATACTTAATCTGAGTTGCTTTACTTCTGAAGTACTGTGTGACACTTATTTCCTTTTTAGAAAGCAGTACTGAAAAAGATAAAATAAGTTAGAGCCACTAGGATGGCACAGAGCAAAATTCCTGAAACAGAGAATGTCTGTGTTGCAAATGCTGCTATTTATTATCCTAATTTGAGAGAGAGAGCAGCAAAGACAGAGCGACTTGGACTTTGATTCGTACTAGCAGCTCAGATTTGAGATTGTAAATGAGTGAGTTTGAGATTTCTAACAGGTTAAAACTTACTGATCCCTGATGAGATGGTGGGAATTTTTGACCTAATGGGGCAGGGCATGTGTTGTGTGCCCTGGTTGTATGTATGAGTTCATGTGGTGTATTTGAGAATTGCTGTGTGGTAACAGGGTGGACTGTGTAACGTGGAGGTGAACAAGCCTGATCTTCTGTCATCCATAATGGCTACAGAGAGAGGATATTGGAGTGAATTATCTTTAGCATTTCACTGAGCATTTCACCTTTAAGCTTATTGGTTTGGTCAAAAAGAGAACCCAGGAACAAATTAACATAAGTTATTTGACAATGCACAGTCTTAGTGTAATTTAGATTGGAAGGGACCAACTAGAAGTTAGATGCAATTTTGAAGTCTGTCAGGTTGCTCATGTCATAATAAGTCAAGTTTGAGTATGTCAAGGATGGGCATTACCCAACTGTGGACGCTCGGGAGGCTCTGTGGTATGTGGACATGTCTCATGTTTTGCAGAAATGATCTTTATGAGACTGCAGGAGGAATCTTGTAGCACCAAGAATTGAGTGCACGTATCTCCCTGATGTTGCTAGTGGACATTGCTTTTCATGTGTCTGTGATCTAGGTTATGCATTCCAATCTTGTGTTGCACATCTCCTCATTAATTCAGTTCTGCTTTTCTTATTGTTCTTTCTTCAACCATGTCTACAGGGGGACAGGTTGATGACTTTTGGTAAGAACTGTAGTAGGATGAAAACTAAGTTGTATTTTTTAGTCCTATGGAGACAGATGGGAAAAAAACTAGAACCTGTTGCATTGGAAATTAGAGATTTAGGGTAAGAGGTGCTGTCTTACATGTTTACCATAGAATTTAAGATTCCTAGAGCCCCTTCATGCTCATTCAGAATTTAAAGAATAATAATGATTGAATATCTGAAAATAAGGAAATACTTTCAGTAAGATGAGCTTGCAGTTGTGGAAAGTTGGAAATGAAACATGGTTTAAGTATCAGTATGACTTTGGCTCAGTGCTCTTATTGGTGCCCCAGCACTGCTGGATGCAGGAAGACATTCTTTATGATGAAGATGATGAAACACTGGTGGGGGTTTCCCAGAGAGGTGGCGGATACCCTGTTCCCTGGAAACATTCAAGGTCAGGTTGGATGGGGCTCTGAGCAACCTAATCCAGTTGAAGACATCCACGCGTGTTGCTGGGTGGGTTGGAATTTAAAGGTCCCTTCCAAACCAAACTCTTGTGTGATTCTATTCAATTCCATCAGTTATGGTAAACTGTAGATCAGTGTACTGTGGATTAATCTTTTTTTTGGTGGGAGTTTTGTCATATTCAGGCTTTTTAAACTAAACATTGTACCAGCCAGCTTCAGTATAACCACCTTTCCTGGAAAGCAAACTTTTGTGAGTATGTGTGACGCAACTGCATGATGACAATCTTAAGTGGGTTTTGTAGTAGTTGTGATTATCTTTCTCTGATCACACATGCACAGAATGGGGCCAGGGGAAAAAAAATTTACCACTTACTAAGCAGCCTTTAGTCAGCTTCATTTAAGTTATAGAATATAAATAAAATGTGTCATCATCTTCAGTGTATAGAAACCTATGCCTCATTTGTTTCAATTATTGAAAAAAAAAGTGAAGTTAAAAACACGCATTTTCCAGAACTGCTTCTCCCAGGTACTACCACTTCATACTCCCGCTTTCATTCTTTTGCTTTCATGATACTGTGTTGCAGGCAATTTTCCAAAGATGCTCTTATTAAAACTTACAGAAAAGCCTCTCATTTATTTCTCTTTTGAAGTGATCAAACTAGGCTGTTATGTAGTTTGTTAGGGTGTGGTCTGTGCTCATAAAAATTGGTTAAAACTAACAAGCTGAAGCAATGAAAATGCGTGGAAGAGAATTCTCCTTTCACAGATTTGCTTGGGTTTTTTTCATTCTTCTATTTCTCTTGTAGTATACACCCATGTACTGTTCCAAAGACTGGTTTTGTCCTTCTTTAATTATTAGTGGAAGACTCTCAAGAGGTTTTCCCTTTACTGTCATCTTTGAAGCACCTGCAGAATTAATTTCTGTCTTTATTTCGAGTGACTCATATTCAGTCAATGGAGAAATGCTTTGTCTCATAAAATATTAGTGAGCATGCTTTAAAGGGAGCATGTAACCTGTATATTATACTGTAGTGCTCTATATGTGTGTATAAAAAACGATAAATTCTTCCTTTTTCCTTAAATTTCCTGCAAACTTTCCAGATAGAGTTTTTAGCCTCAGTTTGCTGACTAAGCTTTCACAGATACCTTGCTTTGCCAGGAAAGCAAGCCCCCTTTTTTTTCTGGCATTTTAAGTCCAGCTGCATTGTGTATTTATAATAAAAGGATTAGGTAGGAAAGATTACTCCACCCATGTTAATTGCATTCCTCTAGTTGGGTGTAAATTATATTTCTGCCCTCTGGGTGTGTAGTAATTGACCGAATTATTCATAGACTCAGTGGCATACCTTACAGTTCTTTCAGATCAGAATGTTATCTAGTTTGATGGCTCTTTTTGTATTCAGTCTCTTCTATTACCTGGTCATCAGCTGGATTGGAAAGACAAAATTGAGATTAACATTGAAGTATACACCAAATGTCCTTATTATTCTTTTATATAGAAGGAAATAGTGAACTTACATTTTGAACTTACATGAAGTTTTGTGTCAGCAGGAGATTTTAATATTTCTACAGTAATTTTTTTTATATTCAGAGTACTTAACACCCTTGTGCATGGTGTTTCCTGGGTGTATTCATAGATATTTCAAATTATACATTTGCCTAGGCTAGATAATACCACTCCTTTTGAAGCCACAGTATCCTGTCTCTCATTTTGTCTTGAGAAACTGCTGTTATGTTGATTTCTTAAGATGAAATATGAAGGTGTAAACCATGTTATGATTTATGGCTTTTTTGGGGCTATAGGTGTGTGTTTAAAAACAAAAAAAAAACCCCTCTAAACCTCCATGTATTAATAATGCAAGTTTATGCCCAAGGTAGGTTTTAACTGCAATATTAAACAGTATTATGGGGTGAACTATTTAAATTTGTTATGAAAATTGGCAGCCTGCAAGTTGTCAGGGCTTAGTTTTACTTGAAGTGCTGAACAGTTAAGATTGAGGACAAAGGGGAATGAATATGTAGGAAATGAAGCTGTGTTAATTATGCTGCTATCAGATATTTCATTCTATGATATTTGACACAACAGTTTATTACAGATCTCAATGTTTCATTGCAGGCCAAGAATATGTACTGTATGAGCTCTTTCTTTTTTTTTTTTTAAGTAGTGTTACCCTCTTGTAACCAATATTTTTTAATGTGAAAATCTCTTTTTAGGAATGCTGATGACTGCCAACGAAGCCCCTAAAATGAATATCTATTATATACCAGTAAGTAATAAAAATTGTTGCTGATATTCCTCTTTAAAGACACGGTTGTTTGGTGCCATTCAGGTATTTTTGTTGAAAAATTTACTTCTGCAAATTCACATCTACATTCTCTGACTTGTCACAATCAAGTAAACTTGAATTAACCATAATTTATGTAACATGCTGATTCACTTAAAAAATAGAATGTAATTTGCCTTTTGATACCAGTTCCAAAACTGACCAGTGGCCATAGAAAATTGGGGTGGGGCTTTACTGGAAAAAGTAGATTTTTTTTGCTCGCGGTCTTAATTGGAATTCCTAAGTAGGGGCTATATTTTCAAGCTAATAATTTCGCTTCATTGTGATATATTTCATTAGTGTCTTTAATGTGTGGTATATAGTGACACAGGCACAGCAGTAAGTATTCTCTGTTCTGACAAAGAAATGTTATTGTGTGGCTTCAAGTATTGTTCTTGGCTGTGGCTTCTGCTCAGTGCCCTACTTCAATTGCAGATTTTTGCTGGATAAGCTCTTCACTTGAAAGGCTTAACTGTAGGTTTAACTGCAAGTTACAGTCGGGTCTCCTATATCGCGGTCTTAATTGGGTGCTGTGAAGCCCGCCTTCTGTGTTGATTGGCAGCTCATTAATATGTAAATTTGCCCCACACCCTTACATGCACTCTGGCGCTGTTTTGGCACTACCCTACTGTGTGTCGGTGTTTATGTCAGTGTTTCCCAGCGCCCACAGCCACCCCACGATGGGAAAAAACCCTTTTCCACTCAGCTGGGGACACAGGTGCGGGGGAGCCGCCTGTGCCGCTGTTCTGGTGTCTCTCCAAGTGGGTAGACGTGGTCTCTCCATACTTGGGGTAGACGAGTATGTCTTGGAGAGTTATTCAAGAAAGTGTCTGACAGCACGTCTAACCTGAGAGTGTGTAAATCTTCTATAACTGCACGCAGTCAAGTTGAACCGCGGCCCCCGGCCAAGCCGAGCTGCGACCCGGCAGTGCCAAGCCGCGGTGCGGGAAATTTGCATATTCATGACTGCCTAGTTTGAATATTCGTGTGTGTCCGGTCACGCATGCGCAGTTGTGAAAAGGGGCCTCCTTCGTTGCTAAACAATCATGCCGCTAAGATGTGAAGCCACAATATGGGGGGCGTGAAGTGGAAGAGGGCCAACTGTATATCTCTGCAGATTGGTTTTAGGAGACTTACCAGCAAGCCTTCTGCTGTTGGGGAAAATTACGCCTGTGTTTAACTCTTGGTTTAGTTTTTACAGTGCGTTCTCTAGGTTTGGGGGTTTTTGTCCTGGTTAGAAGATAAAAATAGGATACCTGTCTAAATGTTACATGCAGAATAGCTGGCCAGACTCTAAAAATACATACACTTCTTAAGTAATTTTCACATTCTGGACAATTAATTAATATGGAAATATATATTTAACTGGTTTTTTAAATCAGCCAAAAAGTCTTCATTTAGATAATCGATTTTAAATTAATTTTAACTTTTTATAGTTCATTTCTGGGTCATCGTGTTGTCATCTCCACCATGCGTGATCTTTATCGCATGTCAGATGGAGATTCATCAGTTTTCATTTCTCTTTTTACAACAGACACTATATATGTGCTGTACATCCATGCCCAAACACAACAATGTAGCCCTCTTAACAATTCTATGGTCTGGTTATATTTCCTTAGATTATTAATTTTCGCTTTTAAAGAAAGATAAAACTTTGTACAAGAGTTCTGTGTGTTTGTTTATGTCAGGTTGTTGTTTGGGTGTAAATTACCTATTTCTCTAACCAGTTTGCATCTTGTTGATGGGTGCTGTTCCCTGCTTTGGATAACAATGAGGGACAGCAAATATTTTCATGTTTTATGACAAAGTATTAGCTGTAGTTAGAAGCTGAACACTTATTATCTATTTGCCTCACCCTTTGTCAGGTGGAGAGAGTAGCTCTCCAAGCATTTTTTTTCTATTGTCTTTTTAATTAATGGATTGGGAAAGAGGAACTCATGTATTTTTATTAAACTCACTCAATTTTAATTGAGTTTTTAAAACTCAATTAAAGTAATTCAGATGGAAAAAGCATTCCTTCTGTCACCAAAGGTAAGGTACAGCTTCTCTCTGAGAATTATGTACTGAGATTTGTTTTTTATGCTGATGTGCACAGTACATGAACTCAACAGCTGTGATATATTAGAGGCGCATATCCAACTTAACCAAAACGAGGACTTGGTCGTCACCAATGATGAATGTTTGTTAGAACTTGTTCAAGCTACATTTTGAGTATTCTCGCGCATATTGTAAATCCAATGTAAATGAAAAGTACTTATTTTTTTGTTCTCTCAAAAATCTCACTCTTGTGAATACCGTGAAGTCAGACAAATAAATTTTAGCTAAGAAATATGAGCACTCTGTGATCTCAGATCATACTTGGAGACATTATTGCAAACGTGAATACTGATTCGTTCTGTCTAGTATTTTTGCAGCATGCAGGCTCTTCCAGTGAAGATTAATAGAAATCTTCCCTTAAACCATTTTCCTTTGACACCATGCTCTGTTTATTGGTACCTGAGTCTGCCTAAACTTGTTTGGATCATACTTTTCATGGGGTTTACACCCAAAAGTGACACAAGTCTACAAATGGACCCAAATGATGAATGTTAAAGGATAAATCCAAATACGAGTTCTATTTTTGAAATATTGTTGTGTACGAGAAAACGTAAAATTTAATTCCAGGGCTACTGCCCAGAATAAATTTGCTTTTTGAACAAGCTCCACTACTCCAGTTTGTGTCAGTGGCTTTGATTTTTAAGGCTGCTAAAGATACCTGAAATACTGTCATGACTTTTTTAGTTGACAATCTGTAGTTCGTTTCAAAACATGTAATATTTATTTTAGAAAATAGAAGAGTTAAATGCAGCGAGACAAAGTTACTGTGAAACAGAGACAGAAATCTCACACACTAGTCTGACTTTTTTACCCCGTCTGCCTTTTTATGGGCAAGACTGCAGGAGCTGGCACAGGCAGTGTTGTATAATTGAAGGGTTTTTTACTGCATTTCCTAAAAATCAAGTATGTAACTCACTAAATCTGTTTTTGTTGGCAGTTTTGGGTTTTTTTTTTTAATCTAGCTTTTAAATGAAGAAAATATAAAATGGAGTGGTTGTGTCAGACTTAAACTGCTCCAGGGCATTTGTTATTAAGGAAAACTCAGTGTTATTAACGTGTTCATGTTACAGTTTTATTCCTTGATCTTTTGGACTACTATTTGAGCTCAGAGATGCACACCTGTCCTTTGGTTTCTGTGTCAATAGATTATTAATACATGAAGTTATTTTCCTTCCTTGGAGCACTCAGTCATTTCCTTGCACAGGCAATGATCAGTTTAGTTGAGTGGGTCTTTGGAGGAAAACATTAAAGAACTTGATCTCATTTCATGGTCTAATTTTCTGACTTTTTCTAAGAATATGAATTCACTTTTTTTTTTGAATGAGTAACTCAATTTTCTATTTGTTGGTGTACTTTGAAATAGATGTGTATACTCCTAGAACTGTGTCCTCTGTCTTTGAGATGTTGACAAGAGCTGAGTTCTAAGTGTTCTTGAATTCTACAACAGAATAAGAGCCTGAGGGAAATGTTACTACTGTAAAGGACAGTTGTGTTTCTTGGAAGTACTTTTGTGTGAACAAAATGCGTTTCATTGCCTTATCCCCTCATTGCCCTGTAGTACTAGTAATTATTCTCTTGTTTTAAGTCTTTACGGGAACAGCTACAAGGAATTGCCATGGCCATTGTCAAGGAGGATGCTTAAAATCCCAAACGTATGGTGGTGTGCTCTACGTGAGAAAATAAAAATGCACAGAAGTGGGAGTCCTGCAGAGGTGTGTGTCTGTACACAGATGGATGCAGACAGCCCCAGCATCCTCTCTCCTTGATTGAAGTTGGCCAGACAGTGTAGGACTGTGCCCAGCCTAATATACCCTTCCTCTCAGCAGGTTTTATTGGTGTGGGCACAGTGCTGTGCTAGCACAGCTACATGACTGCTGAACCAGAGCTGGCTCGTGTCCGGCCAGCTTGGAGTAGGGTCTGACTGAGCTCATGTCTGACTGAATTAGCTGTGTACGTGTGCCTGTTCTCTCTACTGTTCATGCCAACGCTAAATTTCCATTTCAAAACAACAACAAAAATAAAATTGCTCTCTTGAACCTCAGGATTAGAAAAGATTTGACAACGAGTATCATAATATGGTCTGTAAATGGAATGGCAGGCATCGGCTTTTCCTGAAGAATTTTCATTGAGATAGATATGACTGTTGAGACTATGAATGTCTGAGAACACGAGGCATTTCTTATAAAAAAGGCAAAAAATCACTGCAGATGTTTCTTTTGTGTGCAAAGCTTTTAGTAGAGGAAATAGAAGGTGACTTTTTTTTATTTACTAGAAAGGACAGATAGGTTTGCTTTTAAATGGCAAGAATATAGGTACACAGTGCAGAGAGTGAGCAAAAGCCAAATTGAATCTGACCGTTAAAATGAAATGTTTGTTTTACATCGGTACATCTTGAGTGGCTTAGCTTAGAGACTTTGTTTTGTTTTATTTTGTTGGGCGTTTAATGAGGGCAAGTGCCTCTGACTGGAATTGGGCTGTTTGCCAATAGTTTTAATAGCTAACTTGCAGTTTAGGCAAACGTTTGGAACCTACTTCTTGCCAGCTGGCTTTCTGGTACATCACTTTGATGTGTGCCTCGGGAAGGTTGAAATGAAAGTTGTGTGTGCCTTGGGATAGTTTTTAGACTACTGACTCAGAGACATGGGTTGAGTCAATAGTGCAACCACTGGCCAAAGAAGCGAAGAGAGGCAGAAGTTCCACTGACACATGGTGGTCCACTGGCCTGGGATCTAAGATGAGTCAGATTCTCTTGAAGTTTAATTAGGGCTGTCAGCTTCCATGGCATACAACATTCTCTTTTCAGGTTGTACAGAAACCCCCCTAGATGTCATCTCGTGGGTACTCTGGGTGGAAAGCAAGGGGCAGGGGTGTTTCTCTGGGCTGCTTGTTACAGGAACATGTCTGATCTTAGCACAGACATTGCAAATCAGTCCTTCATTGGACTTCTTTGGGCTACATTCTGAAACTGAAACTTGCTCTATTCATTAGGCTGTTAAAAGAAGAGAGCAATTAAGCGTGTAATTAATTGAGTGTAATACTCTGTGTTCTGGATTTTTTTTACTTTCCTGCTGTCTTGGCAGAACACTCCGTGTTGGGGCTAGAAGCAATGTACTTTCGGTGTAGTGGAGATATTAAGCTTTTAAGAAAAAATAAATCCTGGAGCGTCTCTGGCTTCTTTTCAGGTGGTTTTGGAAAATGATTTGATATCCTAGACTATTCTGGTTTGGGGCTGTTGGAGTTATAAACTGGAAATGTTTCAAGAGCAAGTATTTCTTGCCTACTCAATGATTCAGATTCTCCAAGAGTATAAGGGGGCTGGTTTCTAATACCATACCCTCTTGGGATGTGTGGATCCCTTTATTGCTAGAAATATTATTAATTTTGTCCTCTTCAAATTGGGTGAATTTTGAGCTAAACCAGTTGTTCCTGGTACTTCTTTCATATAGGATATTTAGGGGTTCCTTTTGTCTTTTTTTTATACTCCTCTATCCTTGTTTAATTATTTTCACCATCTTTTTGTTTTCGTTATGTCTCAAAAGTGCTTGTTCTTAAAAAAAATATTTTTCCTTAGAGTTAAGAAAAGAAGTTTTAGAAAACCCTGGAAAAAACAGTTTTTCCTTAATAGTTAACCCTGAAACATGATCACAGATTAAGGCAACAAATCCTACTAGCTTATATGCTTTCATTTAATGCACTGGATATTTGATGAAACAAATCTGCAGAGGGAACTTGTACTGAAGGAAATATAAGCAAAGGCAGTTTCTTAATGCCCTAGTTCATCCCCCTTATTTTTTTTTACTTGATACTAGTTTGGAATATCAGCAAATATTTATCGCTGTCCCTGGAGGTGTTTAAGGGTAGACTGGATGAGCTGTTGAGGGTCGTGATATAAATGTTACAGATGTTAGGGTTTTGTTGGATTATAGGTTGGACTTGATGATCTTCAAGGTCTTTTCCAACCTTATGAACTCTGTGATATTGTGAATAGTTCTAGAGTGTAAATTAAGGATGAACATGATTTGGTTCCATTGTTGACATCCAGGTTAGCTGCTTCTAAACCTACTTGTAGCTGAATTGATCAGAGTCGTGTTCAGTTCTTTCAGAAACAGAACAGGCATTTGCCTGAAATACATTAGTATTTTCTGTTATTCTGGTGACAGGGTGCTCTGACTAGCTCTAAAACAAGAGGTTATGACCACAGGGTACCAATCACAGCCTTTACAGTCTGTCACTTTTCACTTCAAAAGATGTGGGAGGTTTCTCATGTGTTACACTCTCCACAGTTAACTCTATGGTCACAGCTTTTCGGAACAGTTTTAGCCCTCATCCTCTCATTCTTTTGGGATCTACTGACTGTCTTTTTTTCTCTCTTGGGTCCTTGTACAGTAGGAATACAGAGAAAAACACTTATCCACATCTTGTACTTAGCTCTTAAGACCAATGTTCTGTGTCAGCTGCCATTCAAATGACTCGTGGGTGCTGTTAGAGTTACAGTGAGATCTTCTGAACTGATTTTTGGCTTCTGCGTGGTAAAAGCCATGAAGCACGTGATGCAATTCCTTTTATATTTGTGTCTGACATTTTGGCACCAATGGAACGCAGATTAGGACTAAAGTACAAGATTTGGATTTCTTTTTGGATGTTTTCATGTCTTTTGATTGGCAGCATTAGGCCATTCTGCATTAGTGCTGCCTCAGCTGTCATCTTGAAGGATTATATGATGAGGTTCTGCTTTTGAGAAGGCAGTTGCCACAAGGCAGTTGCTCATCTTCAAGAAAGCCCTTACTTAAGAATTTTTAGGTGACGTGCAAAGCAGCCATGAAACTGGCTTGCGCTAAGAGATTTTTTCTATCTTGAAATAATATATAGTGTAGAAAAACGTTTCATTTCCTGGGAAAAAAAAAGGTAAAATAAAAATACGGTAGTTATGACGTAGAATGGAAAATGTTGGCCTTGTCCTTCGTTTGCTCATTTTGAGAACTGAAATAACTGAAAAGAAGGGCTGTTATGAAGTAGAGCATTACAGTTGTGCTTTGGGGCTGCCAAGTGTCAAAATAAGAAACTTTCCATTAATAAAAAGACACTTGAGTGCATCTTTGGCCTTTGAGCTAATTATGAGTTTTGATGTATCAGTCTTGTAGAACTGCCTTTTCCGTCCAGAGCAGTCTCATCCTTCGCACAGAAAATTGTGCAAACGATATAAAAAGGGTGTCTGGTGAATGATACATTACCTATCTCACAGTATTCACAAGCATAGGAAAAAACTTGTTTATCTTCACAAACAGAAATGTGAGCTTCCTACTTGTAACCTAAACACTTTCAAACTGAAAAATAACACGCTGAGTCTATTCCCAACAAAGGATATCCTCCATTTCCCATGTGCTGGCTGAGAGACACTTACCACATTTATATAGAAGGAAAACACCGATGTGTGGTAATCAGGAAATAATTTTTGATCTTCCTGTAAAGCTTGTTGTAGATGTTTTTTGGTGCTGGTAATGTAGTAGTAGTTCAACATCTTGAAGAGAAAATGAAGGTGTATGAACCTTGCTTAGTTTTTTTGAACAGACAGCGGCATGCTGACTTTTAGGTCCATACCTCTTAATAGTTTGCATCATACCCTTCACAGAGCACAGGAGAAAACTCTACGAAGCAGAAGTTGTATGGAATTATATCAGATTATTGCTCTGACAGTTGATAGAAGACTCGTGTTTTTTAGCATTGTTACTGTTTCTTTAGCAATTTGGAGTAACGGAACCTCCATTCTTGAGTTTTAAGAAAACGTTTTTGAGGGAGCAGTGTGCTCACCGGTGTCTGAAAGGTGCTTTTTATTTCTTAAGTTGCACTTGTTCTTTCCTTTGGGCCATCTATTCACTTGATTTCTGAAAATCTAGATGTGCAGCTGCCCAGCACCAGTCAGTGAAGAGAGAAAGAGTCGCAGATAATGAAAAGATGTAATTGCTGAGAGGAAGTTTTGTACTGTACTCTGGTCTATCAGCGTGTAATAAGAATTAGTATCTTTTTTAGCTTTTGGATGAGAAAAGACAGAGAATAAAAAGACAGAGAATTTTCTCTGTGTGGTAATTTCAACTAAGTATTTAATTATATTTGAAAGCAGAGGGCTGTCTGTATTGTCATCTTCTGTGCTGTGCTCAGTAGTCAACCAGATGTGTTGTGAGTTGTGACTATTTTATGCAGAAATAGTAAGGGTATGAAGATTCAAGATCTCTAGCACAGAAACCCGAGAAGAAAATAAAACCGTCACATGCGAAAGCTAGCAAATATTTATTTGAAATATGTTTCCCACTCAAAATTATTTCCTGAGTTATATAAAATTTCTTCTCTCTAGCACTATGCTCTGTGAAGAGGTTGGTTTATGCTGAGCTTATCTTCATTATCTGTCTGGAGGAGTTGTACATTCCCAACAGGTAGTTACTTTTCCTTCCTTCCTTTTGTGTTGTCTGGCAGTAGTTGTATAAACTCACAGAGAAATCTTCCTCCCAGGTTTGCAAAAAGCAATTAAGCTGCAATGGTAGGGAGTTATTAGAAGCTCAGACATTCCTAGATTTCCAGTAGTTTGTCACTTAGGTAAGGTAGGAATACGGCTGGATTTGCTGTTACCTTTACATCTGTAGCATCCCTCACATTTCTCTGAAATATGGCTCATGCTCTAGTACAGTACTTTTAAACAAAACTTAAACAAAACTTACAGATATTTAAGCTGTAAAGTTCCTTGGCATCTGGTTTGTACTATAGAAACCCTGTTGTTCCCAGCCACTTAAAAGCGTGAGAGGCAAGACCCCACACGATGTGACAGTTGGGGAATTTTCCTGTCCCACCAGAGAAACTGGGAAGAGGACTCGTTGGGACTTTGCATTTCTGGGTATTTTTGGTGGTTTTTACTTAATTTAGATTGCCATCAGAGGCTATTGTACCCGTAGTAAAGTTAATGCATGTGTTCCTCCCATCTCAGCAGTGGAAGTTTTGTCCATCGGTGGCCAATGCCCTTTGTGTTGCGGGAAATGCCGTTACGTTTTGAGAAACAGATTTCTGAACGTGTTTAAACAGAAACTGTGTGGAAGTTCTTTCCTTGCTTAAAAGAAAATCCAAGGCACTTTGCCATTACCTTGTCTGTCTCCCCTGCACTCACAATTGTAAGTGCAAGGGGAGAGCTTTGTAAGGGATTTATTCTTTGAAGAGGATCATTGTAAGGTGTGATTTCGTTAGACCATATAAACTGCGGTGGTGGTGTCGTTTGTGAGGGGAGGGCTGCTGGTTCAGTGACATTGAGGCAGTGAACAGTAAATGCTCCAAACGTTCATTGGAACGGAAGGTTCCAATGAATACCAGATGTGGGGAATGGAAGGTGTGAATGGGCAAAGGAAAATGTGGTTCCTGCCTTTTATTGTCAGCAAGGCAGATCATACCTGATCTGCACCTTTTGGTTTTTTTGATAAACAGTCAGCAAATGTTCAGTGGTAAATAAAACCTGAGAAGTGAGTCTCAGTTGAACTTGCTGCACAGGACTTAAGTAATTTACCTAAATGCCTCTATTTTTACAGCAGATACGCTACAGAAGCTGCTGTATTAGAATAAGAACAGACTTTCAGGAATTTTTGATTAATTTCCAGCTGATATTTTTGGGAAAGTGCTTGAAGTGGGTCATGCTTGTAACACCCTCCTCTTACCTTTAGAGCTTCATTTGATAAGTTAACTTCACATGAAAATAATGGGTTCTTGTACTTTCAGTCTGTTTTTCTGACCTCACACTCTTATTTCTAAGTGTCTAAAGATCTAAAATCTGTAGGGGGTCTCATAAATAAAAGATCCATAACAATACTGATGAAGTGTTTGTTTTATGTATGTGAACGTGTCAGAATATGACGGGGACATTGGTGAAAGCATCAGACTCCTTCATACCACTGCTGGTACATCACAGATGACTTTTTTGTCCTGTCTTGTGAGGAAAAGAGCTGTTCTGGTCATCTTACTTAAAATTTTAAGGAGTAACTTCGTTTGCTGAAAAATTGTTTGCTGTTCCTATCTTGAGGGCATTTTATCCCAACATGATGAGCAGCTGGACCATCGTCTCCTTCAAAAGATGGTTTCTTCAGCAAGAACACTCACAGTGAGAGCACGTGTGTGGCTGGGTAACTGACTGTAGGACCTGTCAGATCAGGGAATATGAGACTTAAGGAAAAAAAACCCCAACCACCCCTCTAAAGCCAAACTACTTGAATGAAGAAAAGAAGTATGTACTTACTACCAGGCTAGGAAGATTTAGTATCTTATTCCTAGAAGATGAATGCAAGTTCCTGCAGCACTTTTTGTTTAACACTGGGAAGATCTTAAAAGTTGTATTTCTACTGACATGCTCTTTAAGGAGTAAAACCTCCAAATAGTTGATTGGCAGCTCCTATACCACAGTAAAAGGTAGGAAAACCAACTATCCAACCTCTCTGATTAATGAATCTGCCAAAAATGTCTGGATGTGATGGAGTTAGGTTGAGGGAAAGAGCCAATTCATTGTATAGTTCAGTGAAATTTATGAGTGTGTGGGCTTAAAACCAACTGCATTGCTATTGTCAGTAGCATGCCAAAAAGGAAGACTGTGCTGTTCAGTCTCTCTTGGTCATAGCTATACTCCAGTGAGCTACTTAATGTCTGTAAAAGAACCAAATCTACACCATATGAAGCAGGGTGAGCGAAAATATGAAATTATGAAAAATACATTGGAGATTTGTTTGACGTTTGTTCCCCAAACCAATTTAATTTAGAGAATTAAAGAATTTTATTCAGTACATTAAATAGAATTACTCATGAGATTAACAGGGCATAATTGGAGTTGATTGTAAAGCATTCATAGGAAGAAAGAAGATTACAAAAGGATGGCAGAATTCAAAATGACAAATTGTTTGGAGCACATTGGTTGCTAAGGGAGAATGCTGTATATATGGAAACGTAGTAGATAGAAACATAACAAAATAATGTGATCCCAAGGCTCTTTTCTAACACGAACTGATCTCCTGGGCCCTCTGAAGCTCGTGCTGCTTATGACTGAAGGTCAAAAGCATAGAAACAAGAACAAAGAGCTGCAGATTTTCTTGTCTACAAAGTAGAAATACGTAATCCATCTGTTTTTTGAGAGTTACCAATTGCAATTGATTTAATGTTAACCCTTAGCAAGATGTTCTTTCATCTCTTGACTTTGCAATGAATCTAGATGGAAACTTTTCAAAGTTATTACATATTGAGATGTCTAATTCTTAAAATTAGAGAACAGAACATTTGAAAACAGTACTCTTAAAATTAATAGTAATTAATAATTCATGTAATTGCATTAATTAAACTTGACTGTACAATTAGGGAGCTAATTATGTTTAAAACGCAATTGCACGTTTCAGTCGCTGTCCACACCCTGGGAATCACCCTTTTTTTCCCTCCCTTCCTCATTAGGTCTTCTCCTGTTAAAGGGTGTGATTGAAGCTGAGAATATGTATGCATAGATGTGTATTTGCTTTCTCTAGTAGATGTGTTCTTTTAGAGGTTTAAAATGCTTTATCATGTATCATTTTATGTGTCATGTTTATTATTATTATTTCCCTTCTCCAAAGAATTGGTTTTGTCTCCTATAGTTCAATATGTATGTGAAGTCATTGAGTCATATGTATAAAATATATTTAATTTAAGGAAATGATAGTCTAGCGAATTACTTCTTTAAGTTTCATTATTGGTTTTATGTTTTAATGGGAACAGAGAAATGGAGTAGCTTCCCTGGATTGTGGAGTCCCATCTTATCACAGGCAATCACATTTTATAATCTTTTCCGTGGATATTTCAGATTTAATCTGAAATTAATTTTTAATTATTCCCTATTATCTCCATTTAAAAGGCTGGTCAAGAGTCACATTCCTCTGATGCTTATCTACCCTCTAATTCACAGTATCACTATAACTTTGTATGTATTTATTCTTGTGCAAGCATTAGTGTTTCAGAAGTCTTCCCTGCAGTCTTTCACTGTACTGTACTTGCTACAGTTTACCTTCCCATATACTAGAGTTGTACAAAGTGCCTCCACTGAGTCATTAATAATTTCACACAATACACTGTACCTGGAGCTCTGTTGAAGGCCTTAAAAATATGCTCTTTGTTGTAATTACCATTATTCAAATAGTGTGGCAGTGAATAATTTAATTACAGTCAACCTTCTTTTTTCGCAGCACCGGGGTCTGGTTTCCCCTCTGCCCCCCCCCCAAAGCCCTCCATCCACATATGTAGACAGCTCATTAATATGCAAATTTGCACCGCCCCTTTGCACTGCCCTCTCAACCCCAGTGCACTCCCTGTTTCGGCGGTGCCCTGCTGTGTGTCCGTGTTTGTGGGGGCTTTTCCTGGCCCCTGCAGCTACCCCACGCCGGGGAAAAACCCTTTTCTGCTTGGCCAGGGAAGGTGCACTGGGACGACGCTGCCTGAGCCACTATCCTGGTGTCTCAACAGGTGGGTAGACCTGGTCTCACCATACTCAAGGTAGACATGGTGTCCAGTCACAGTGGACCTGCCGCAGTTTTTGAGCAAAGCAGGGCATGGGGTGGGTGGACCTGCTGCAGCCTCCAAGCGGAGCAGGGCAGGCCCAGGGTGGGCACTTCTATGCTCCCTGTGGCTTGTTGTGGGGAGAAGGGGGCCAGCATGGCCCAGCTGCCACTCTGTCTTGCACTGTCTTGCAGTGTGGTGGTAAATCCTTGTGGGGTAACTGTGCTTTGGTCACTTCATGAATGCCAGTTCCAGTTGTGAAGGAGGAAGGAAGGCTCTGGGAGGGGAGCAGAGAGCGCTGAGCATCCCAACTACTTGGTACTGGCAGGGCCCAACCTGTAGGTGAGGCTCCTCTGTTGATGGCCAAAAATGTTTTCAAAGCAAACTTCTTGACTTTGAGAGCCATTGGCAGAAATGGCCTCAAGAAGTGGTTATCCTACTGAAAACAGAATAATAATGAAAACATCAAAAATACTGGTTCCATCATTGTTGGTGAGGTCTGGTTTTCCTGTCCTAAGAAGTACTGTATTTGAATAAAATCTGAGTATAGAAGTGCACTCACCTAATAATGGTTTTCCCATTAGCTGTGTGCAACTTTTCTAAAACTTGCAGAGAAACCTATTTGGTGTATCATAAATATTGTAAAAATGAGATCTGTCATTTCAGTTGTATTCAATTACCTACCTCAATTAAAATTTTCTTGTACTGAATACCAGGGCATTTTTCTCCCTTAGATATGGTAGATTCATGCCTTGCCAATCCAAATTGGCAAGTTTATTAGTTGACCTACCCAAACTCCACAGCTTTGTGGCTGCTTTGGTGGTGCAAGGGACTGCACACCAGGCTCAGGTGGTGCCAGTACTGGGTGACAGGAACTCCAAGGGGTCTTCAGGAGTCCCAGCTGTCCTGTTGACATGCTCACTGCAGGGAAACTTATGAACTGGGCAAGGCCAGGCCAGTTTCACCTATCCCACCTAGTCCTTGGAGGCCCAGTGGGGTGGGAGAGAGGGAAAGAAGGCGATGAAATATACACAGACATCTCTGTAGGATTTTCCTTTCTGTCAGTTTACATGTGAAATTTGAATAATGGTTAGACTTTCTATTTTTTCCTGGTATTCTGCCACCGCTTTTTTCCGTTAATTATCTCATTTCCCCCACTTTGTTTTCTGTGATCTGATCATCCAACTTGCTCCACAGATTATAGTGAATAGTCAGGTTTTTGGCTTTGTGTGTTTCATAGCACAGATTACGTTCCATGAAAGGTTTTACTCTCAAAATCAGGTTTTGAGTAAAGGAACTCTTGGAACAGTGAGTGCAGCTACTGCTGAAGAGCAGATAAACTGTTTCACTTCATTTCTGAGTCTTCTGCCTTCACAGTAGCACAGTATCACAGTATAGATAAGGCTGGAAAGGACCTTGAAGATCATCTAGTCCAACCTATAATCNGTTACTCATTCAAAGATTTACACCAGTCAGGATCCCCTTGAGGGACTACCCTAACTGGTTGTAGTGGTCTGAGTTCTGATGAGTAAGTGAGCTGTGTAAGGCTTAAGCAGATGGTGTCATAGATGTGGAAGTGAAGAAAAGGTTTATTGGAGTGATCGAGGTCTTCTCATGATGTGTCAGCAAGATGGAATGAAGGGGAACTTTTTATTTAATGGGAATGGATGTGAGTCAAGGATTCTCTAATCTCTAATAATCTTTGGCAGATAAACTTATTGTTAAATTTTATTACAAGGGATGTTTTGTTTTTTTCATCAGAAGGACAAATGGCTTCTTGCAAATTGCATATTGGAATGGGCTGCCCAGGGAGGTGGTGGAGTCGCCATCCCTGGAGGTGTTTAAGAGAAGACTGGACGAGGAGCTTAGTGACATGGTCTAGCTGGGGGGTGTAGGGCTGGATGACCGGCTCGAAGTGGCCTGCTAGACTGTGAGGGATCTCGGTTGGTGTTACGCTCTGGGATGTGCTCTCGGTCTCTGTACGGGTGTTAGGTGGTGAGTTGGACTAGATGATCCTTGTGGGTCCCTTCCAACTCATAATATTCTGTGATTCTGTGAAAATCCAAGTTATAGGTAAACTTTAGAGAAAGTTCTTCCATCCCATCCCAGTCATGCTTGATGATCTGGTGGTGAAGTACAGGCAACTGATTTCTTGAATTGCATGAAGCCATTTAATAGATCTAGACTGCTTTCTTTTTATAAAAGCTTGGAATTTAATGAAGTGGGTTTAGGGGAAATAAAAAATATAAATCTGGATGGAGACAAGATGGAGACAAAAGCTTCTTTAATGTTGGCAAGAAATCAATCTGAATGTTATGTATCATTTATTTCTGGAGCAGACATGGGGATTTTGTTAATTAAGTAAGTAAAGTCCTGTTAGTGACAGCTTGGATATTTCTTGGAAGCTCTTAGTATTTGGAACGAAATATGCAGCACTTTGAAAAAAGTGCAATTTTTCACTTTGCATGTAATGGTTCTTAGCTAGGGCTGAAATCTTAGGAAGATAAATCGTGTTTAATACAGAGACAATAGTGGGCTAGAATAAAATACTGTCTGGAGTGTTACAGGCTAGAGTATGAGTAGAATGTTATGGTCTAAACACAGTTTTACAGCATTGCGTGTCTTCAAAAGAAGACTTGAGTAAGTAGAAACACACTTTTTACATGACCAGAATGATCTCATACTGCTACCACACAATCACGTTGAAACAAGCTAGATATATTTTGTATATATAAAATCACTTCTAGTTGTTTCTGTACTTGAATAGGATCTTAAAATGTTGTGGAATCACAACCATTCCTGTAGTCATGTTGACCAGTTTTTGACACAAATTTTTAGCGAACAAATCAGAAACCTCTTTATAAGTCCCACTGTAGTAGTTATCTGGCCACTTAACATTCTAAAATACGAGCTGATTTGCTTGAGAGAGAAAAACGTAGTCTTGGATTTTTCCATTCAGTTAACACTCATGCAGGAGACCGGGGTTTGATTCTGGCCAGGGAGGCAGTGGTGCTGTTTAAAGAGTTGGACTCGAAGATCCTTGTGGGTCCCTTCCAACTCAGAATATTCTGTGATTGTAGAAAAAAACCCCTCATCTACTGAAATAATAGTCCTGGAACAGTTGAGAGTTGCTGCATGTGTCAGGATAGAGAGGAATTTCAATCAGAACAGCAGGAGGGAAAAGTAAAGGGGGACAGTTTGTTAACTTGGGAAATTGGAGGAAGCTTATATGGAAAAATGTATTGATAGTGCTACATAATGTGGAAATTAATCTTTTGCCTCATGGTGCAAATATGCAAGTTTTTTTAGTATTTCCCATTATCTGTTCATACAGTCTGGGTTTATCCTTGAATAAAAATGCATGAAATACATCTGTGGTGTTTTAATTAAAATAAATGGGGCAGAATAAGATTTACATCCAACAGCGCTTTATAAATGAGTTGCTATCTAGTGCCATTAGTTTGTAATTTTATCTAAAATGTTTGGCTCTGAGCTTTTAATAAATTAATCAGACAGGGACCACTTGAAACAGCTAAACCTGAAACCTCTAGACTAGTTGGTGTCAAATGACGTAAAATAAAATTACACATAATCTGTAGTATTCCTGGATGATAATGCAAGCAGTGGGTTTAATTGTGTTCTCCAACTGCTGCTCTTAAGGGTTTGCAGTGTGACTAATTTGTTGTGCCATTACAGCACAGTAGTAGCCAGGAGCCTAACTGTGGGCTTTTTCTGTAATATTGTGCAATGTTAAAACTTTCCATAATATCCACAGGTTTTAGGACCTGCCCCAAAGTGGTGCTCCTTCTTGGACAACTTGACGGAAGAACTGGAAGAGAATCCAGAGAGCACAGTTTATGATGATTACAAATTTGTTACCAGAAAAGACCTTGAAAATTTAGGTAAAACAGTTGAATGAACGCTCTTTAGCTGACTTCTTGGGTTTTGATCATTTGCAGATGTAAATTTTGCAATTCTGATGTGATGTGTGAGCATTTTTAGAAAGTCTCTGGCAGTAGTTTCCTTTAGACTTCTTGATCATTAATATTCCAGACTAATGGCTTGCAGTTCTTTGGTTCCCAACCAATGCAACTCTAGATACTTGTGTTTCTCAGATTTTTATCCCAACAAGGTGATTAATATTTGCTGATTTAATATGACTAGTTGGAGTCTATTATGTGTGCTTCCAGATACTAAATGGAAGGCATAGGAGGAGAAGTTGGTTGAGTTTTCAGAATATTTTTGAGGTGTTCAAATACAATGTTGGAACTCACAGCAAAATCTGTCAAAGGCTATTTGAAAGTAGTGAGTTCCAGAAAATACAGATTGTTCTAGGGCTAATAGAAGCACAGTTTCAGGGTATTGGAATGCTGAAAATTATATAGCAGAGAAGGTAAGCGTGCTTCTCACAAGGCATTTAGTCCTTTCTCTGTCCATCACGTGGTTTGATTGCAATGTTTTGCTCCCGTTTACTTAATTTACCTCTGACTTGTAGAGTTGAGTTTGTCCCAAGGCAAAGCTCTTTAATTAAAAACAACTCTGTATCCCACTGAAAAAGGGATTGTCAAACACCTATGGGCTTTTAAAAAGTCCTCTGGAATTTTTCTTTGTAAACTTCTATAGACCATTGGGGATATGAGCATTTTTTCAAAGTGCTCAGTAACACGTATTATGACAAGAAAAATGGATTTGCTTGCCCTGAAGAAGCTTAAATTTCTTTCTGGCCGAAGTGATTTGTTGTTTTCTTTTGCGGCTTTACTTATTCTTGGGGTGATGAATGTGACTGTTGGATTGATGTTGTGACTGTTGAATTGGCAGTGCTTGTTTGACTTAAATCAGGCAACTGAAGTGGCTGGCTTGGAATAGAAGTTCTTGATGTATGAAGGCTCTTTGAAATCCTCTGGAATTTTTTTTTCCCAGGCCTTGCTCATCTCATTGGATCGTCATTGCTCAGAGCGTACATGCATGGATTTTTCATGGACATAAGACTTTATCACAAGGTAAATAAAGTTGATCCTTGTCAACTTTTATTCCTAGCAATAAAATATGTGTGCCAGGATTTTCTTTCTTTCTTCTTTTTTGCTTGTTTGTTTGGTTTGATTGTATTTTTGTGAGGTTTTTTCTTTCCTTCCAAATAACAGACTGTCACCTCTTTAATGATGTTTTATTTTTACTTCCTTCTGCTTGTTCAAAGGCAAAAATGATGGCAAACCCTTTTGCCTATGAAGAATACAGAAGAGAGAAAATAAGGCAGAAGATAGAAGAAACACGTGCACAGAGAGTTCAACTCAAGGTAAATCCTAGAAACAATTAGTATACTCTTGGGAAAACTACTCACAAAGAGCAATGTATTCCTAAGTGTATATTAGAGACTTAGGTTTCGTTTCGGTTTATCATTAGAAGCATAAAGTAATTTATAGAATTTTTTGAATGAAACCATAAAATTCCCATGTGTGTGATTCCAAAAGATTGATACCAAACTGTAAAAGAGCAGCTCTTATCACATTTTCCACTGGAGCAGACAACCCACTGGCACAACTTGCAGTTTCTACTTCTGTCTTTAAACTAAATTATTTAATCCATTGAAACATGATGCTCTGGAAAGAGATATTTGAAAATCATAATGCGTTTAGGTTGCGTGTATAAAAGTCTAATTTATTGATTCATTGCTTTCTTCTTTTTAGAAACTTCCAAAAGTCAATAAAGAACTTGCACTCAAACTGATCGAAGAAGAAGGAGAAGAGCAACAAATTACTAGGAAAAAGAAACAGAAGGTGAACTCTTGGTTTGGAGACTTTTCTAATGTAGAGCACAGAAATAGCAATGCTTATGGGGTTGGTTGGTGGGGGTTGTTGTTGTTTGGCCAAACAGATTCAAAATTCCATTGTTTCTGGTTTTTGTAAATAACTTACTCTGGTCGGTGGCTTTAAGGTGAGACTTCACTGTAGCTGCAGCACAAGAAAGACCCATGTAATAACTTAAAGCTAAAAATGATGAAATATTCACTTGTTAAGATGATATGGGCTCCACAGGATTCCAGAAGCTGGTTAATTCAAAAACAATACCAGAGTTGTTTGAACAAGACCTGGGTTTTGCATTTGTTGGTATTTTGCTGTTGCCCATGACAGAATAGGTGTTATCTATAAAAATAAAGACGTAATTGCCTTTATTTGTGTATACAGTTAACTTATATTTTATACATTAGCTAAAGTGGTTTGCTCTAATGGCAACAGTGATTTCTATCTTAAGTTTAGTAGAAGAAATGGGTTAATGTTTAATATCTCATAGAGATGGAAGCTTCTTATTGGTAGCACATCTTAGGTGCTCATTTTCACAGAAATACAACATTCATGAAAGGCAGGCATTAGCTGCACATGGCATCTAATGAAATCTTGTATTTTAGGGTTAGTAGGAAGCATGAAATCCTGAAAAAGTAGGTGGTGGTGAAACTTAAGTGCAGTCTTTGGCAAACGTTACAGTGAAAATGGGGGTTCAGTAAACGAGGACTGATTTGCCTTGAAGTAGGTAGAGATTGTGTTATTAAGTGGACTAGAAAGAGTATGCAAAAAAATGCATGTTCTGGTTATTTTCCTGAAATGACATTAAAGTCTCCTGACAAGCAATTTATTTTAAGCTTTGGGGTTTAATTTTTGGATGTGGGACCAAAAGTCACGCATTTGCACCATTTTTATGTTTGAAATTTACAGTTGTTTTCTGTGTCCTTAGTCCCATCCCCATTCCTTTCTGAAGTAACAATGAGAATTTAATGCTGCAGTGAGATAAATATACTCATACTAGTTTGGCAGTGTTAAAGGATCAGCTTTTTACAATAAAAAACTATAAATGTAATGATTTTAAAATGACAACTAGTCTTCACACAAGCCGAATTTGTAGCTCAAGCTACTATTCCTAATTCAGTAGCAAAATTTACATTGAGTTCATTTTACTTTGATGGTCTAGTTGGTCTAGTTGGTGGGGAGTTGGACTAGATGATCCTGAGGTTCCGTTCCAACTTAGAATAACATGTGAACCTGCGAGCCTTTTTGATTCTGTAAGTGAAGGTAGTGAAGAAAAACTGCTATAATATGGATAGAAACACTTCCTCTTAAGTATTTAGAGTAAAACAACAGCACCATTGCATAAAGACGTTTACCCTGATAATTTGTTTTACATGTTGTAGAATCATCCCCATCGGGCAGCACATTTGCCTTGGAGGTACTGCTGATTAGTCAATAGATACCAGCATGTCTCCAGTCTAGCTGGCTGAATGTATGAGAAACATTAATTCAAAAATATAAGTAATTGTGTATTTAAAGTCTCTGTAGCGTGCATTAAAAAAATCCTGCTTACAGGTAGCTCGGAACAGTCTTTGTAAAGGTACAGCAAACGTAAATCTTGATTTTGATTTGACTTGGAAGGATAAAGCAACTGACATTTCGTATGCTGGTTTTGAATTTAGTTTAATTAAAAGAAGTCTTGTTTATTTTAATAATGTCTGTTTCAGAATTTTCTAAGAGGGTCATGGTTTGCTTCTTTTCCAGAACCTGCCCAGCCTTCTCAAAGATGATCGTTTTAAGGTCATGTTCGAGAATCCAGATTTCCAGGTGGATGAGCAGAGTGAAGAATTCCGGCTCCTTAACCCACTTGTGTCTAAAATAAGTGAGAAAAGAAAGAGGAAGCTAAAGATCTTAGAGGAACTGGAAGCACAAGGACAGGTGAAATATTTTCCATTTGAATTAAGAAAACTCCACAGGTTTAAATTTTTGTTCTCTTCAACTGTTTCTGTGTAAAAGCTGTCACGTGGTGTAATGGCAGGAATGGTTTGAAAGGAAAATTAGTCGATGATTTCTTATTTTATGCTATTTTTATCTGCAGGAAGAGGAGGAAGAACCAGAAGGAAAAGCAAGTGATGCAGAAAGTTCTGAGAGTTCAGATGATGAAAAAGGCTGGGTTGAAGAGGTCAGGAAACAGCGCAAGCTTTTACGCCAAGAGGAAAAACTACAGCGTCGGGAAAGGTTCAAGGAGGATCAGCAAACATTACTGACACCTCAGTTTTTTGAGATTAAAGAAGGAGAGGAATTCAGGAGCTTCAAAGACTCTGCCAAAAAACAAAAATTAATGAAGTAAGCCTTATGTTCCTGTTTCAGTGGCTGGGGGTGGATGATTTAAGTATTTCCCTGCAGTGACGTTTTGGCTTGGAGGCACTTGCTGGTGAAGCCACATCTGGCAATTCAGGGATGTAACCTAAAGTGACATAGCTGTTGAAAGCTTTGGTTTGTAAATAAACAAATACACTGTTTGGGCAGAGAGGCAACGCAGCTGAGATGAATAAGAGATGGGGTATCCATTACTCAGTGCTGGGGAAGTGCTGCTCTCACTGGTAACAACACTGATACCTTGTGAGACTGGTGATGGTTCTCCACCAATGTCAGTATGAGGTTGACAGTCTGAATGTTTTTCATCTGACCCTCTAGAAGGATGTAGAATGCTGCATGAGTTTTGGGGATAGGATCAAGATGAAAAAAGAGAATTTGTTTTGTCTGGGTATTTTGATGGCATTCGGAAATTTTCAAAATCTACACTGTCCTTATATTGTCAGGGCCTACTATTTCTGGTTTTCTTTTTGAAATACAAAATATTGGACTAAGAAGGGGGTTATTAGTGGGTTTTTTTTTTGTTTTGGGGTGGGTTTTTTTGGTTGTTTTTTATTTCCTTAAATTGATGATCAACTGAAGTAACAGGTAATGTATATAGAGCATGTCCAACTAAAGAAAGAGCACATACAACTAAAGGACTTAGGTTTGCAAATCTCATTGATTTTGATTTTTTCAGAGGTGAGTTGAGCCCTTCAGAAGATGAGATTTAATACCCTTTTATTGTTTGAAGCACATTAAGATTAAAACCTTTCAGGACAGTAGCTTTAAAGTTCTCACAGCACTGTGGATGCAGAGCAGGATTTTGACTAGTGTTGGAAATGGATCTCATAATAATCATTAGGAGATTATGGAGATAATCATAATGAGATATATTATGTCATAATAATCATTATGTCATAATAATCATTATGTTTTAATTTAGAATGAAATGATAAAGAAAGTGAAAAAAATATATATAAAGGGGCTGTTTCTTTATGTCACCAGTGCAACCTAATTGTTTCCTGATGGAAATTTTCTGGAGAGACCTAAAGAAACATTTGATAAAAATTCAGCCTGTCCCTTTAATGTGTAAGTTTTAACTAGAATTATCATGTAAAATGGACTTTTAAGTCCTATTAGTGAGCTGGTGTTTCTATGGTAGTCAGGTGTCACAGTCAGGTAGTCTCTGATTTCCATGTTGTAAGACCTCGTTAAGTAGAAATTGTGGTTTTTATAAATTGGGATTTATGGCTGTTCTGCAGAACTGACTCCCATGTTTTCCTTAGCTCTTTTTTTATCAGCAGTTAATTTCCCATAGGAATTTTTCTTCAATCTTTTTATTGACCATATCCACTTATTCCATACTCTTTCTTTTTTTCCATTAAGTTTCTTCTGATTGTTTTTCTTTCTTCCTTTGTTCCAGAAGATGAAGCAACTCTTTTTTTTTTTCTTTTTTTCTTTTTTTCCCGAGTTTTCTTCTTTGTCAGGAGAAAATCCACTCTAGATCCTCTGACAAATTATAGCAGGTTAGGAATAGTTTTTTTACACAGTAATTAGGTTTACAGTCATATTAGCTGTATCTTGGAAGGAGCCTGAGACACTGCTCGAGTGACTCTGTATTTTAGTGCCTTTGAAATACTTAGTTAAAAGGCTGTATGGCTGCAGCCTACTCACATACTTTTCTTTTGCACAAATTTAGCTGCTGAGTTCTAAGGAAAATTCTCAAGGACACTCAGTTTGAAGCAGGAAGATTTCATTCTGTTCAAAACGTGGAATACTTAAATGTGAACAAGGGTGTGGAGAGTTAAGTAAATAAGCCCAGACAGGTACAAAGAAGAGAAACATTTAGAAGAAAATAGTACAGTGTCACATAGGACAAAAATCATTGCTTCATCCCAGGAAAAACAAAAGCAAATACCTCGTTCGGGAAGTGGAGGGATATCAGTGGTAACATAAACCGTCAAACGACTTTTAAAAAACTTCTTTTAAAGAAAAACAGAATCTGTCATAAGATTTGCTGTGAGTAGATACCCTCTGTGTGGTAGGTTCATAGATGGGATATAATGTAAAATGTAAGAAAAAGGAGAGGAGTTTGAGGACGGAAGGGGATGACCAAAAAGAAATGGATGTGGTGGCATCACGTCCTTTGTTTTCCGACTTGCTGTCATTGAATTGTCTTACATGGGGTTTTTTTTCAGTCTTTGTATAAGCAATCAGCTCATTGATCCCCTTTGTGCTCATCCAAGCACTACTCTTAGTAGGGTGTTTGGTATTCCTCAAATTCTTGCTAGAAATTTAAACATTAACAGCTGGCCTCTGTTTCATATAACCAGTAACTGATACAATTCTGTAATCATAATGATTTAGGATGTGTTAGGAGCTGCCTTGCTTGGTGAATAAGGATTTTCACATACTAGAATTTTATGAAGAAAGTAAATGTTTTCTGCTGGCTTTTTTCGGTGATAGGTAGTCAGCATAAAAGTAATTAATTCAAGTAACATTTTGAAAATTGGAAAGACTGTAGTGGCATGTACAATCTGGTGAGGCTGGCATGTTTGACTTTGATTTGATATATCCAAGTTATGGAATGATGGTTTGTGACCAATATAATTAAGTACCTTAATACCTTCACTATTCATTTAATGGCTAGGAGTTCTTTTTTTCTCTAATCATATAATGTGCTACCTGAGGAAACGGTTTATGACTTATATAAAACTGGGTGTTTCTTTTGACATGTTCCTGACTCAGCACGGCTCCAAGCCCAACTCCTAAAGCAGCAGTGTGTACTATAAATTTCTTACTAGACCGACAGTCTGCGCATTTCTCTGCACAGGAAAACTGCAAAATTTATTCATGGCTGTTAAAAAAAACACCCTTATCTCAAATCTGTCTACATTTAATTTTCCTCTTTTACACTTACAAAAGAAAACCTGCAAATCTTTGCTTTATTTGGTTATACCCTAAGTTTCTTACCTAGTAACTTAAAATGAATCCCTAAAGTATTGGTGTCCTAAGAGCTCTTTTGATTTATTTGATGTGTCTTTTAAAAAGTATGTTACTGAAGTTAGAGCATGTCAAAATTAAAAACTACAGTTGTCATATTTTTTTAAAAGTATGACAGTCCGTGTATGTGTCTTCAGAGGTGGCCAAGAAAGCCAACAAAAGCATAGTTGACATTCTTTAGATATTGCTGAAGTAAAACAACAGGAAAAGTCCTGAAAAACTGTTCTCTTTCTAATGAGGAAAAAAGAAACGAATAGATAATAATTTTTATTTGTTTTTTACAGTAGAGCAGGGGAATTTGCTTCTAATAGCACTGTAAATGTATCCCTGGAATTAATTTGTTTTGGGTTTTTTTTGCATCTTCCTCAACAAACAACTCAGCTGCCGTGTTTGTTTATCAGTGTGTGCAATTCCGTATCACCTGAAGTCTGTGCATTTTCAGATAAATAGAGCCATACCTGTATTTATTCGGTAAAATTGCAACCCCGCAGCATTTTGCTGCTATCTCCTCATTTTAATTTTTCTCCTGACTGAAGCAGTATCTGGGCAGTCATGCTAAATAATTGCTGGGTAGTAGCCATATTTCTCCAGTTCACTTTCAAAGGCGAGAAAAATGGGGCTTCACTTGAATGTAGCGATCCCACCACGATGTTGGTGACTGATCTCCTGCCACAGTTGGCTCTAAGGCTTAGCTTGTCTTTCCGATGCACACGGATGGGACAAGTTTTTACATGTACTCAACGATAAATATACTACAAAAAAAAATACAGTCAAAGTACCTAGTCATGAGAAATAAAGTCGTTCTTGACAGTAATTTTTCATTGTTAATCTGAAAAGTCTTTGTTACATAAAACGGCTCATTAGCCGAAATGCAGTGGACTTCAGAGACTTCATGCGTAGGCCGCAGTCCGTGAGTCCTTCGTCCACAGTAAATGCCGTTGACTTTGGTGGCTGCTGATCATCTGTATTTTTATGATGACTTACTTTCCACTTGAAACCTCGTACAAAACAAATATCTCTCATCTCTCTTCAGAAAGAGCTAATGAGGAACTTGAATTGAAGAAACTGATTTTATTTATGGTTAGGTGAATGTATTCTAAGCTCACGCAGGGTGATTTTGATCCTATAAACCATGTTACATTCTCAGATGGTGCTACTTACTTGTAGAACCTACATTCTAGGAGAAGGATGAGCCATGTTAGGGCTCACAGGTGCCTTTAGGGAGGCTGGCTGAAACCAGCACCATCCCTGCGTGCCTGCCTCGCCCCTGAGGCGGAGGCTGTGTGGGAACAAGGTGTATTTCCACTCCTCAGCTGTTCCAGTTTACAACCCAACTTCACTGAAGTCAGTAATTGTGATATTAAATATCAGTTTGCATGCTGGAGCAACTGGGGCATGTCCGTGTGTCTTGATTTTGTTAGGGGCATTAGTTTCCAGTGGAGAAGAGCTGAAAATAGTTTCAGCCATAGCAGCTCCCTCCTTCTCCACAGAAATGCTGGACTTTGGTGCCCAAGGGAGAGGCTCCATGCCAGCTTGCTTACAGAAACTCAGTGGTAAGCACTGTGTTTGAAGGCATATGCTCCCATGGAACTGCTCTCTGAGGTCAGGGCCTGTCTTATTTATCACATTTACTTGTTCATATTGTTCTTTTATTCCGAAAACTACGTAGATTGTTTTGGGTGCAATGTCCAAACAGTCATTTCTGTTTTTGAATTGAGTAGTTTGTCTCTGTCAGTGGCGTGATTCATTTGGTGATAAATTTGTCATGATGTGTAGTCAATATTACTTCCTTCCTTCAAAAGTGTTTCCACTTCAGAAATTGTAAGATTTCAAGAAAACTGTGTATCTAGCTTTACTTTTTTCACTTCTACGTGTATCTATTACTGCAGTTTAATATTTCCAACTTTTTCTGACATTTCATAGAAAACTACAGCAGTGGAAGGGTGTGATTTCTTTCTCACTAGAACTGTTAAGACATTTTAGCATTTCAGAGAAATGGAGGTTAGCTTTCACTGCATAATCAATTTTTCTGATGTAGTAAAAAGATGGCAAATATGGGGACTAATGTTAATTTTTCTCTGCAGGACAACTCTTGAAGATCGTTTAAAGCTTGAAGAAAAACTTGGCACGCTCAACGTGTCTGATACCACAGTAGGCAGCAAACAGGCTACATTCAAATTAAAGAAGGTGAGCTACATATACATAATTTTTAAGATAATACACAAGTAACTTCAGTTTTTGCATGAAAGAACAGGAACCTTAAAACCGTCAAGCAAATGTCCCTCTTCATTTCTTTATAAGCTGCCAACTCTTCAGGTCCTTGCCAAGAGAAGGAAAGCCTCCGGTTGTACTCTGTGTGTTTATCTCTTACAACTCAGGCAACACTCATAAAATGTTACGTTCCGGTGGAAAGTAATGGCTTGTGTCTTATGATAGTTTATTTGCAGAAATACCACCTTGTGACCTTGCCTGACTTGCCTGTGCCAGCACTGAGCAGATCTTGGTCTGCAGATCCAAATGCAAGCCAGGATGCTGTGGGTGACCAGGTTTCTCTTGTTTGAACGTTTTGTTAGGTCTCAGCATGATAAAAACAGAGCTACAAACCACCTTTGTCATTGAACTGCTGTAACACCGATCACAGGAATGACTTCTGGTCCTCTTCTAGTTGTCAAATTGCATTTGAAGTGTGTGGTTGACTGCTGCCTACCTACTTTTACCAAGGCTTTTGATTTCCCAGCCTGAAGAATTTTGTAGACTGCAGACAGGTTATTACTTTGTAGTGTGAGGAGAGTTAAATGCATGCATGCTTCTACTTCTGCTGTAGAATACTTGGGGATTTTGTACTAGAAAATTACTTTAGAACTGAGGAAAGGATACATTATAAAATCTGAAAACCCATAATATTAATATACTTGAGTTAACAAAGTCTACTTCAGTGAAAATTGGTTTTCCTCAAGGAAGCCTCTTTGCTATAATGCATTTCTCCTTACCAGTGGTCAAGTATTATTTTCACTGGTGAAACTGCTGTCACAAGAATGGCCAAGCAGTCATTTGCTTGTCGCGTTGGGTATGCCTGAAGAAAAAACAATGGAAAAAAAATCAGGTTTATTGACTGTTTCTATGTTACTTATTTTACCTGTTCATCTGTTTGCTGATGTCTTTTTTCATCTGTTTTTTATTCAAAGTATGTTGACTGTGAAATAAGTCAAAGTCCTGTACAAGTGCCATGCAGGGTAACCATTCTGGGGATTTTACCAGCTCTGTAACTGATGTGTTAGTGTCTTGCAGCTAATTAAATGAGTTTTGCAAGGCTTTGAAAGCACAGTCTTTTTTTACAGTGGCTTTAACTTAAAAGTGCAAAGCCACAAGATTTCTTTCAGTTCCTCGTGCACAATGAACTGTTCCTGTAAGGTGGAAGAACACAGACATGGCAGTGGTTCAGAATGCCATTTTTACTTGATTCCATCAGATAAGATATAGCTTCGAGGGGTTTTTTAATTATGGTGCTGCTAACATACATGGGTTTTCTTTTCCTGACTGTTAACTGATGTTGCTTTATTGCAATATGTACATTATGCTCATTTGCATCAAAAAGATTTTTAAAGGTTTGATTGAAAGAAAAATAATGCAGCTACAGTGGAGATACTTTCTCCTGTCAACAGAACAACAAAATGAGACTTACAGGTCTTCTCTCAAATAAACAGACCCTGTGTTTATATCCCGAAGTCCCAAGGAATGGAGCAGGGAGAGCTAGGAAGAAGTCATCCTCTGCAATCTTTACACTCCTTTGCAGAGGATGAAGAGTTGGAGTTGACAGGCCAAAAAATGGATTTTGGTGTTACTTAAATCATCAACTTCTGCTTTGTGATGCCCCTTCCTTAAAGGGCAGGTATATTTAGGAGTAGGTGGAGAGATGTAGTAGGGAAGAGAATTGTGCTTCCATAGGGTTGGTACCACTTGGGCTTCTAAGTCAGTGGAAGTGAGACTGAACTTGGCTGCTGCAGGAGTGATATGTTATCAGCCTTCCAAATGCCCAGCAACCACTGACAGGTCCAGTGACAAAGTGGTTTGTCGTTGATATTTCACAGTTTAATCTTCAGGGGATTTGAGTATGGTTCCCACAGCGTGGCAACTTATTTTTCAATTTCAAAGTACTTTATTACAGCAAATGAGATTGAACAGAAAACATAGCAGGGTTTCTAAAATACCTGCGTGCTTAAACTGCTAGGAAGGTACTGAAGATGTTAAAAACCCCAACCAAAACCACACCACAAAGTTCCTAATGCATATCAAAATCATTCGGTTTCAGTCCACTATCAGTAGCAGTCAACACGAACTTAGGTAAGATTTTTCTACACTGTTTCATAAGAGGTATTCACAGTATAGATAAGGGTGGAAAGGACCTCAAAGATAATCTAGTCCAATCTATAGTCCAGCTAAATCCAGCATCTACATCTAGATCGAATCACTCAGCACCTCATCCATCCTCCCCTTGAACAGCTCCAGGGATGGCGACTCAACCACCTCTGTGGGCAACCCATTCTCTGGAAACTGAGAAATTACGTATATTTTCAAACAGAAATCAATAAATTTCATCAAAGTCTAAAGATCATCAGCTTTTACTGCCTCGATACTGGTTTGAGCTTATTACAACTACACTTAAATTAGTTCCTATCTATCTCACCCCAGTCAAAATATAGGCAAGCAAATCCACCTCAAAGTTAAATGGGAGATTCAGGGAGAGAGGGACTGTCATACGAATTCTGTTGGTTACAGGACGAGATTCAGTGGGGATGCAGCTGCATACACAGTGGTAGTGATCCTGTTAGACTGTCAGTGCAGTTATCCCGTGCTGCCATTGAAATTGCTCAAATGGCTGGAGTACATTTTAGTGTGGACAGTTGTCTGAGCTTGGCTAGTTCCAGTTCATGTTTAGTTTAAAGAGAAATCTTAAATCTTCAGAAGAAAATAGTAGTTTATGTGGTATATAAATTAAACACTTTATTTTTGATGAAGGGGAGAAACATCTATAGAGCATGTGCCACGAGAGCAGAAATTTAAAATCATTTTCATGTGGAAAGTCTCTCTAGAATTGCATACAGCATATAAAACACTTTCAAGAACTCCTAAGAACACATTTTTAAAAGCTGATGTGCTTCAGCAAATGAGACTAATCATTCTGTCTTTTTACAACCAATTTGTGCAAATACTGAACATGGAAATACTAGTTAATTCAAGTAGATACTAAGTAGCCTCAAATTGGGATCTACCTTCTTAAGGGTATTAAACCTAAATTCTGGATTGCATTGTTAAATGTTGTTTTTTATCTGAAATACACACATTACTTTACTCACGGTTTTCTGATATCTTTGTGTTAAACACTTGTTCTGAAACACTTGGAATGATAATGCCTAGGGCTACCCAGAATTAACAGGTACAGTGTGAGGCAAGATCGTATGGGGCAATTTACGTTGGCGTTTCCATGTTTACCTAATGGAATTCTGACTTGATGTGTTGATACCAGAACAACGAGGTGATATCTAAATTTGCTGAATCTATTTTTGTTTTAATAATCCAGTCGGAGCAGCAGAAGAAACAGCAGGAAGCTGAGAGACGGCATCGTCAAGAGAGGAAAACTCTCAGGCGTCCTGCAAGTCACCTCAAGAGCAAACGTGGACGAGGACGACTCTTTCATTGATAAACTTTGTGTTGTTTTTTTGTAAGAAACTTCTTTGCCTCATTTTTCATTTGAAAAAAAGGGGCTTTTTCAAATTGGGACAGAGTACCAATGAATTTGTATTTTGATTTGCTGATGAACACAAAACCAGAGCTTCCTAAGCCCTGTGTTAATTTTATTGAAAAGTTTATGGAAGTAAAAGTACTGACCAAAGTACACTATGAATATGGTGAAGTGTGAACTGTATTGGTGCAGAAATCACCAGCAACTGGTTATTGTGTAACCCTGGATGTTTTCTATGTAAGAATTTATATATACAACAAGGCTGCCTGTTTTTTATTTAACTTAAAATTGTGGATTTTTATTTCTGAAATCTCTATTTGCAAATCCTTAGATAGAAGATCAAGGATAAGTTTTTTTGTTTAAAAACTTATCTTTCCAAGGGCACAACAAATATTTCTGGTTCATGAAGGATGACACTTTTGTTTTGCTTTGTAAACCAGAGAGTTTATCTGGTCAGGTCTCCTGGACAGTATTTACCATAGAATCCTTTCAGTGATTTCAGTCAAAACCTTGGTTTCTCATAGCCTGATTCCTTTTTTGTTGCTGTTAGATGCTAGAAAAATTAAATCACATAATTAAATTTATTTTCTGCTCCCTGATCTAATTTTACCTGCTTTAATCCCTTGCTTCTGATTTTAGTTGTATTTTTGCCTTTAGTTTAAAAATGCCTTTTGCACCTGATATTTTTATCTTTAGAAACATACATCTCTATCATCACTTCTGTCCTTTTATTCAGCTAAAGGATGAGTCTCTCAATACCTTTTATTTTTTTACCTCTAGCTGTCAAATTTCTGCATTGTACATAAGCTTTTTATTTAGCACAGAACTATCCAGTATTCCAATGTCAGTCTCACCCATGACGTAAGCACCATTATTGCCTCCTCAGGCACTGGGAAAACGTGAATGCAGTTGTGGCTGCTTCGGGGTATGTCCCTCTTTTTGGAGTCTTGTCGTGTCTTGACGTTCAAGTCTTTGAAAGCCAGGTGCAGTGACAAAGTTTGTACTGGTGCCACATCTTCCCCTGGAGCATTATGTGTATTATCTGTTAGAGATTAATCTGTGTGGAATTCTGGTGTGCTTGTGTCGTACACACGACTGTACTGAACATGGAAAGATTAACAGGGGGAACTTGCCTCCATTGTGGTGCATAGTGGGAGAACTGGGGACTGGGTGGACAGAACTGTAGGAGTGGGAATTTGGCAGAGTTTGCTCCTTAGGATAAGCTTAAATCCCATTATGTTTGTTCAAGACCTAGGGGTGCATTTATGGTTTAAGGCATCTGTATTTCAGCAATGATTTTTTGGGCTGACAAGAACAGTTAAAAAAAGATGTGTTTGGTCTGTAGGGGAGTAGTGAACTGAGTGTAATGGTTAAATTTCAGCTTAAACTCTATTTCTTTTGGTTTGAGATTCTTCTGAGTGACAATGGTTTTGCTTTTTATGTACTTACATTTATAATGTAGGTATTCACAGTATTCACAGTATAGATAAGGTTGGAAAGGGCCTTGAAGATCATCTAGTCCAACCTATAGTCCAACTAAACCTAAAATCTACATCTAGATCATATCACTCAACACCTCGTCCAGCCTCCCCTTGAACACGTCCAGGGGTGGCGACTCAACCAACTCTGCGGGCAACCTGTTCCAAAACTGGATCACTCTCTCGGTGAAAAACCTTTTCCTAATATCAAGTCTAAACCTCCCCTGCTGAAGCTTAAGACTATGACCTCTTGTCCTGTCTCCAGTGGCCAGGGAGAAAAGACCAGCTCCTGCCTGACTACAACCTCCTTTTAGATAGTTATAGACAATGATAAGATCTTTATTATGGTAATATTCATCATCTATTTAGGTTAAATTTCAGGTGGTTCTTCTCTGCTCATCCCTCCAGCCTGCTGAGGTCCTTCTGTAGGGCTGCACAGCACTCCCCTCCCAGCTTTGTGTCATCAGTGGACTTGCTAAGGAGGCATCTCCCCCTTCATCCACATCATTGGCCATTAAGATAAACAATACTGGGCCTAGTAGTGAATTTTGGGGCTCACCAATAGTGACAACCCTCCAAGTCGACCCTGTGTCACTGATATGACCCTCTGGGATCTGTCATTCATCTAGTTCTCGTTCCACTTCACAGTAAGGACCTGGCATGAAGCATTTTTACATTGTTGAGATTGATAAAGCAGGTTGAGCAGCCATCTAGGGGAAGATTTGAAGTTTCAGTAGGAGCTGACATATTAGTGCAACATCATTGCAAATCAATTAACTTCATCATGCAACCAAAGCAGGCATTTCTTAAGTGTCAGCTCAGTTGCATTAACCTTTTTACAGTCAACACTACTTCATTTTCCGTACTGCAGGAATCAGCATTCAGTCAGAATTGCCATTCCTAAAAGCTGAGCAGCTGCTGGGATCCTTTGTGGCATTTAAGGTTCATACTCTGAAGGTAAGAGTGATCAGATGCTGTAGCATCATGGAAACCCTGTTTCATACATACGAGAATTTAGTGGTGAGAATCAGTTTAAAAATTGTCTATAAATAACGGTACTGATAGTGGTTAAATGTGAGTGAAGATGGTGATATAAAGATGTAACCTGGATTTGATATGTTACCTGTACTTAAGTACTTTCTTACTCCAAAAGTAATACAATTCACTTCAGTTAGGCTGTTAGTTATTCAAAAATCAGTGAACCAAAACTATTTGTGTAATGTTCTTTCCAAAATTCCATTACCAAGCCAAGAATCATTTTGTGCACCTGTAGCTGGTATAATTCTCTGAAATTAAGAGGGTCCCCCAGTTTAAACAAAACAGGGAAAGAATTTACTGTACCCCACACTGCTGGTTTTCAATATGTGAACAATATAATGAAATATGATTGAAAAATATTCTCCTGCATACATAGCAAATGTGTGTAAAATGTATATACACATTTTTATATTCATGGGGTTTTTTCATATATAGAGCTTAAAGTAGGTATGATTCGAGGTGGCCAACTTCAGGAAGAGTTCTGAGGGAGGATGTACCAGTTTTCAGATTACTCTGTCTTGCTTTGCAGCAGCCTTTTGTATTTGTGTTCTCCATTTTTCCAGGTGTGAAAATTGGGAACATAATTTAATTCCAGGAAGAAAGCACCAACTTTCAGATGCAGGACAGTGAAGCAGTGCAGCTCCTTACCTGGGGAGATTGTGCAATGTCCACAGAAAGACTTGAGATGTTGGATTAAACATCTGCAGATAAAGATATCCATGTACCTGCAGGAAGGTACCCTGAGGAAGAGGAATGGTTTAATGAACTTTAGAGGACCTATGCAGCCTGATGACTCTATGAAAGTTGTACGGCATAAAGAAAAAGCATGCGTCATTAATTGACTAGAGTAATTTCCCCCCTTTGTCTCATTTATCTTTTTATCTCTTTCTTAAAGATTAAATACTTCTTTTGGCATGTTGCCATAGCTAATATATTTTGGCTGATCTTGGGAAGTATGGGGATTTTAAGCTGAGTGAAAGCACATAGGTCTATTAATAAATTTTAGCTCTTGATCATTATCTCTGTGTTTCAAAGCCCATTTTACTCAACAACTGACTTTTTGTGAGTAACATGAAGTAGTCATGTCACTAAAATGAACAATTTAGAGTAAAGCCTGCAGAAAATAATCAGATTTAGCAGAGTTTGTAGTTTATGCAACCAGAAGAAAAGGAATTCCTGAATTTCAAAGACTCTTTAGATCATGGAATCATAGAATAGTTTGGGTTGAAGAGACCTTTAAAGATCACGCTCCAACCCACCAGGGAACTCTCCACTAGACCAGCTTAGTCAGACCCCCATCCAACCTGGCCTTGAACACCTCCACAGCCTCTCTGGGCAACCTGTTCCAGAGCCTCAACACCCTCATAGTGGAGAATTTCTTCTTAATATCTAATCTAAACCTACCCCCTTTCAGCTTTATGCCATTCCCTTTTGTTCTACACTCCATGCCCATATCCCAAGTCCATCTCCAGCTCTCATATAGCCCCTTTTAGGTATTGGAAGGTGCTCTAAGGTCACCCTGAAGCCACCTCTGCTCATGTCTCAACCCCACCTCTCTGCCTGTCTTCATAGGAAAGGTGGTCCGGCCCTGAGATCGACTTCGTGGCTCTTCTCTGGACTCGTTCCAAAAGTCCCACATCTTTCTTGTGTTGGGAACCCAGACCTGAGTGCAGTGCTCCAGGTTGGGTCTCACAAGAGCAGAGTAGAGGCACACAATCGCCTCAGTCTGCTGACTACTCCCCTTTTGATGCAGTCCAGGATCTGCTTGGCTACCTGGGCAGCAAGGGCCCATTGCTGTGTGATGTTGAGCTTTTCGTCCACAAACAGCCCCAAATTTTGCTCCACAGGGATAGTCTCCATCCATTATCCTCCCAGCCTGTACTTGTGCTTGAGATTGCCCCAACCCAGGTGCAGGACCTTGAACTTGGTCATGTTGAGCTTCATGAGTTTCACGTGGACCCACCTCTCAAGCCTGTCAAGATCCCTGTGGATGACGTCCCTTCCCTCTACCACACAGCTTGGGTTGGCAAAATGGCTGAGGGTGCACTCAATCCCACTTGTCCATGTTGCTGACAAAGGTGTTAAAAAGTGCCAGGCCTAACACTGACTCCTGAGAAATGCCACTCCTCACTGCTTCCCACTTGCACATGGAGCTATTGACCACAACCATCCAGCTAATTCTTTATCCGCTGAGTGGTCGGTCCATCAAATGCAAATCTCTCCAGCTTAGAGATGAAGATGTTGTGCAAGACAGTGTCAAATGCTTTGCACAAGTCCAGGTAGCTTTTGTCTACTGCTGTAACCCTGTCAGAGGACTACCAGATTTTTCAGGCATGATTTGTGCTTAGTGAAGCCACGTTGGTTGTCACCAATCATATCGTTATTCTCCACATGTCTTAGCATAGTTTCTAGGAGGATCTGCTCTGTGATCTCGCCAGGCTTGGTAGATAACTGTGAACCTTCCCATGAGATTCATAAGTCATTCTGTCTATAAAACTTGTTATTGCTAATTTCCTTCCACACCCATTCTCCCACCTATAATTTAGGCATTTTCCCTCAGCCCCATTGCTCTCGCTGGTGACTCTTCTTGTGTTAACTGCATTTTAGTGTCACTTCCTTCTTCCTTTGAGGAATCCTCCCAGATTCTTAATCCACATGGGGCCTAGTGGTAGAATTTCTGCTGATAAAGAAACGTTACCATGTGTTTTTCCTGTAGGTGGCATTTCCACATGAAACCCTTGTGAGCATTAGTTTGCATTCGTGTATCTGCAGAGCTAAGGTGAGTGGATTTCTGTACAAGTGAATGAAAACTACAATTACTAAACCATCCATGCCAGTGTAAATTCAGAAACACCAGTCTGTTGCTGACTGGTTTTCAAGATCTCCATCTTCTGTTCTTTGCTTAGTGTTTTAGACTGTGGCACAAGTGCAAGGAGCGAAGATCCACCCTGAGCACATTCAGAAAGGAGTACTTTTTCTCTCATCATTTGAGAGGATTAAGTGCTGTATTTCCTTTGACAGCTATATTCAATTGAAGTACAGCAATTTTAAAGCAAGGTGAGGTACGAATTGAAAATACTGTCATTCCCTGTGGGGTCATGTGACATCTGGGTCAGTTTACCTATGAAGGCAAGTCCTTGTTCCCATTTAATTCTTCACTGAGCGTGGGCCAACAGCAAAAATCCCATTTCCTCATTAAAGAAAAAACTAGGCAGTTGAAGTGGGAAATACCAGCCCAGCCCAAATCAGAATTTATCCTCCCAATTCCTGGAACCACCGTTCCCTTCCCTTCCCTACAGCAGTTTCTGCCAAAACTGCTCTGTCCTACTTACTATCTTGTTTGAACAGCTGGCTGTTTCTTGTGGAGTGCCTAACTCTACACCCCACTTTTTTTCTATGAATATCAGGATCTCTGGTATGAATTTGTACAAATATAGCACAGGTTTGAGAATGAGCGCTAAAGTGGTAATAGTAGAGTGGTTGTGTATAAGCATATTTTGAGCAGAGTGGGTTTGTGTGAGCTTGGAGGTGTGAAGAGCTGACACCAGAGTGCAGAATGGAGATTGAGAGAGCTGGCACGTATTCCTGTGCATGTTGGTGGCAATAGGTAGAGGGAATGTTGCTTTAACCCCCTAAAAATCCAGTTCTGCTCTGTGTGCCTCTGTGCTGCTGTGACCTCTCCTTCAGCAAGTTCTGTGTGTTTTGGGTAAGATTGTTGTGTTTTATAATTTTTTCAAGATTTTTGCCTACTACCATACCCATAGTGTATATACATATATACATGTACAGTTACATTGCATACAATAACACCAAAGGTTTACCATTCAAAAGCATTCAAATGATGTATCATCAGACTTCAGTAATGAATATTATGTCCTTTCCATTTACCAACAGTTCTTCTGTAAACGCATTTTCTTTTGTGTTTTAACCTTTGTGATATTGCAACTTTGTACCCCAAGTGGACTGCATACAGCGAAGGTCACATGCTTACCTGCAGGGATTTAATCATCTTATGCAAATGACAATGTTATGAAAAGTAATTACCTTGTCTATTGGGGTTTTGCTGATCCTCTTGTTAACTGAATCAAAAGGGAAGTTTGCAACACTTTCATCATAGCTACTGTGTTTTTCGCCTTTCCCAGATGTAAGTGGTGGATTGCCCAACGGGGCTGTGACGCTGTTGCACTAAAAATGAGGCAATATTTTAAACAGATCTCCACAGCAAATATATATCCTCTATCTGAGATGCTTTAGACAGGTTACAACAAATCAATTTGCACAATGCTATGGTAACTGCCTTGCTGCAATTTAAGCATTACTAGAAGAAGAGTGTAGTTGATCGTTCTCCAGTGCTTAGGACAGGGCCTGACGCTGTTCAGTTTACAAGTATAGACACAGCCAGGATCATCATGTGTAATATCTTATATATGTGTGTAGCTGAGGATTGGTATCACTCAACTGCAAATATCCAGTCAGGGAAGACATTAGAAGTATTGGTAACTCCCGAGAAAATGATTCTAGGAGAATTCAAAATCCTCCATTGTTTTTCCAGATGATCCCTCTTTACTTTCCCTTATATGATGCACAAAACAAGAGTTTTGCTGTTGCCATGCCTGCAGCCTTCCTTCTACTGTGCATTCTCTGAACAATCTTCCTTCTCTTTATTGAAAACCTTCTGCATGTCAGTGCATTTTAAAGCGGATGTATCTAGAAATTTCTCCGATGTTTCAGCGAGGTACCACAGGCTCCCTGTGGTAGAACCAGAACTGTCCATAGTAGATTTTGCTTTCTTCCATAAATATTAAGGGTATATGAAAGTAAAATTTGCCAGTGGGTACAGAGAAAGGAGGATGAAGCCCTAAGGCAGAAGGATGGAAATAAGCAAGGGACAGTAACTATTCTGAGGCCCTTCTGAGTCAGTCTCTAAAGCAGCTGATGCAAATGTCTCAAAATAAAGCAAGAAATTTGAAAGCTGTTCAAAGTTCTCTTTGAACACCATTTTGCATGTGGATTTCCAGCACTGAAAAAGGGAAATTCTGTTTTATCAATGGTGTCTCATGTTTTAACCAGAGAAGCACTGATAACATGTGAGTGATCTATGGGGCCATGCTACAAATCCCTTAACAACAGATCTGTAGCTTGAGTGAACTAGCCTAGCATGTGATCGTTGAGAAAGACTTGCTTTTCTCCCAATTAAAAGTTCTTACTTGGGTACATAGCTTCCCAAAGGCAGAGAGTTAATCTGAAGAACTGGTAATTTGTATTGGCTCTCATGGATGCTGCTCGCAGTAATTACAGAGAACCCACAGCACGGGATGAACTATTACTGAATCCTTTCTTAGAATTATTAAGCGTGAGCTAGCTTTCATCCCACATGCAGGGCTTTGAACTGTTACTGAATAATTTTTCAATTAATTCTCTTCAGGCTGTTCCACCCGCAGGTCTCGTCTTTTTCACCTACATAACCTCCAAAACAACAGGGTCAGTCCTCCTGCTGTGGTGCAAGACATGCTCTCAACTGGCCCCAAAGGAGCTTTACCCGTGTTGAGATGTATTTACTGTAACAATTGCAAGACACTCTCTGGCTTATTGGTGGCCTGTTGGTTTGGGTTGTTCTGGTGGGTGTTGTTTGGGTAAGGGGGAACAGCTGTTGAGGTGTGCTGAGCTCTCTGGCTCCAACAGCTGCTGCCCTGGCCCCTAATGATGGCTGTGCAGAGCAGACCATGACTCCCACTCTGCAGCAGACGCCAAAGGTGAATGGTGCACAAGTGGTGCTCTCCTTGGGAAACCAGATCTGCCATATGCTTTGCACAGATCCAGTTCCCGGTTTCCAAATAATTTCCCTAAGTGGAATGAGGACGCAAGAAAACACTGAGAGTTCTGCAAGATTTCTGCTTTTCCATTGCTTCACACCGTTCCCAATGTCTGTGGTGTCATGGGTCCCAAAATCAGAAGGGATGACATAAGGACCAGAAGAGCAAGGGGGGACTGATGGGGACAAACTTTTTAGTAGAGCCTGTGGAAATATGACAAAGGATAGTGGTTTTAAACAGAAGGAGTGTTGATTTGTATTTCATATAAGGAAGAAGTTACTTACCGTTAGTGTGGTGAAACACTGGCACATGTTGCCCANATTCCCAATGTCTGTGGTGTCACGGGTCCCAAAATCAGAAGGGATGAGATAAGAACCAGAAGAGCAAGGTGGGACTGATGGGGACAAACTGGAAAAATATGAAAGGTCAGGTTGGACAGGGCTCTGAACAGACTCCTTGATCTAGAAGGGGTTGGACTAGATGACCTTTAAAGGACCCTTTCAACCCAAACTATTCCATGATTCTATGATTCTAGAAGGCGAAANGGAGGTGGTAAATCTCTGGAAAAATATGGAAGGTCAGGTTGGAGGGGGCTCTGAACAGACTCCCTGATCTAGAAGGGGTTGGACTAGATGACCTTTAAAGGACCCTTTCAACCCAAACTATTCCATGCTTCTATGATTCTAGAAGGCGAAAGTTTCCAAATCCACTGACTGTTTCTGTCAGAGTGCTGTTTTAACTGGCGTGGGAAGGAGCTGAAGTTCGTGTCTGCCCTGATGGACAAGACTGTTTATGTCTTTGCTTTGATTTCCTGACAGTCGGGCATGTCAAACACTGGGAGGTGGTTAAATGCAAATATGTTCTGCCTTAAACAGAAGGCAGGGGAAAAAAAGGTGCATTCCCTGCTCTGAAATTGGTGATGTAATTAGAGAAAGAATTTGTCAAAACATCCCTGTCCCCAGTTCATAATGATTTAAACCAAAGATCTGGAAGATATAATTAGTGAAGAATAAAAGAGAATCCTAAAAAAAAAATTTATAAAGAATCAGAACAATACACTTGGGGGGGTTTATTTCTCTTTTACTTCTGAGTTGCTAAAGAAGACCAGCAGAATCTACTTTTGTGGGGTCTGTGCCATTGAAACTCTGGACCATTCTCACAGAGATGTCTGAAGCCACGATCAGAAACTTCTTAGGTCTTAAATGTCATTTTTTGTTTGGGTTTTATATGGAGAACACTCTGTAGTTTCACCTGAAGAGCAGCTTCAGCATCTGTAGGTGACTGCATGGGTTTCTTCCATGGTTGTAGGATCAGACAAAGACAATGCCATTGCAAACTGACAGACCACGTAGGGAGAGACAAAAGCCATAAATATATGCAGCTTCAGATGAGTTGGTTCTTCTTTCATGAGACTTTTCCTTGAACAGTGTATAATTATGGTGTAGCCCATGCTGACTTGGAGATGTGACACTCCTACAGCAGCGGCTGTAGCGACCTGTTAGTCACCCAGCCACCAGCACCATTTAGCTTGGGAACAGCCTTAGCTGGGAGTGGTTTCTGTGTTTTCTTCCAGCTTCCCCTTCAAGCCTGCAGATTCTCTCATCCACAACATCTGCTGCCACTGCGGGGTGAGACACTTCCTGCTGATAGTGCTGCACCTATCTCCATGGCTTCACTTGAGCTTCATTCCAGCTCTTGGCTGTGAGGAAACAGTGAGACCCTCTTCCCTTTTCATCCCCTTGATGCTGACTTCTTTCCTGACCTTTTTCTGTCACGTTTTCCAGGCCTGAACTATTCAGTCGCTCTTCGTACAGAAGCTCTCCCGTGTTTGGGATATCCATAAACACTCCAACAATTCAGAGCACTTGGCTTTATGAAAGGCTATTAAGAATATATCTTGCCTATTATTTGGAAACTAGGATTAGTTTCTGTCAGTTGTCATGGGGTAAGAGAAGGGGTTCATAACTTTTTATAGATAGGAAAGAAAGAGCAGCAGTCAATGAATAGTTTCTCTGGCAGGAGAAGCGTAGCCTATGGTATTTCCAGGGACCCTGTGCTTTCCATGTATTTGTAAGTGATTTGGAAAGATGAATCATCGCCAGGATAGTAAAATATAAAGAAGGTTGCACAGAACTGTAGGAAAATTCAGTAAACCTGGGTAGAAAACAAAGTGACAGCTGTCAGTGTGACGTGGCAGTGGCACATTAGTTGTGTAAAGTAATAGGGAAATGCATTCAGCTGCAGGGTCACAATGGTGAGCTCTCAACTTGTTACTAGTATTTAGGAAAGGTCTTGGAGAAAGTTCTCTAAAAATATTGATTCAGTGTTCAGCAATAGTGGGAAGTTATTGTAAATGAGAGGAGAGGAAGAGAAAAAATTACTAAGTGTCTGCACTATATATAAGCCTCAAAAGCTCCTGTTCCATGGATGTTATGGTTAGTTCTGTCGCCTCAGTTTAAGAAAGGTTGTGGTATAACTGTGCACTATGAAAAGAAACAACATTTTTTATAAGAGACATGAAGAGAATCTGGAACTCTTCAGCTTGAAAATACAGACAGCTGAGCAGCCATACCATGGAAGCTTATAAAATAGTTGGAGTGGTGTGCAGAGGAGGGTTGCAAAACTATAAAGTATTCTTCATGACGTAGGACCCGGACAAAGTGAAATTATCAGGTAGCAGGTTAAGACAAACATGTAAAGTACTTAATGTGTATGATGAATATGCACATTGTGGGCCCAGTTATCTTAGGCTATTATGGAGGCCAAATGTAGGTATTAATCCTACATGAGAAGGGGTGAAATATGCTCACTGAGATTTACTGTACCTGAGAACCTGGATGCCATCTCCAGCTCAAGAAACTTAAATCAATGATTGCCTGAAGGTGGAAACATGTGTTGAGAAAAGGATCACTCTGTACTTGACCTGTTCCTTAGGCCTTTCCTTGCAGATCTGCAGTGGAGCAGGTAACTTTGCTCTGCCTGTTGCTGTGACCGTGTGAGATTTCCATCACAGGAGCTTGAGAGCAGATTACCCAAACACCTCACTGATGCAGGGTAGGTAGAGCTTATCCTCCTCCAGAGGGGACGAGAGACTCGGAGAGCTCTGAATGTCAGTTTGATCCTGTTTCCTGCAATTCTAAAGAAACAGTGAGTGAAACTACCTACTTTCCACTTCCCGCCTCTGCACTGTCATCTGGACGTGGCAGAAAGGGGTCCAGGGTGCTAAAGGGCAACAAAGGATGAAACAAGGACAGAGTCTGCAACAGGTATGCAGTCTTCTCACCACTGGAATCACAGTGGAGGCTGGGGGTGAGTTGCACCTCTGAAGTGCACCAGCACAGGCACGCCAGGATGTGACTCAAAGGCCGGGTTCGGCCATAAGCCCCGTCTGTGGGCGCTGGAGCCAACGTTGTGTCATCCCCTTGTGTTACTGGCAGCCTGCCTACCGAGGAGTGCAAGGGGCAGAACAAGGTTGTGGCAAGACCCTGGAGAAAGAAATTGCGATCCCTGAGCCTGTAGGTATGAGCTGCTGTTATAGCATCACAGCAGAAGTGGTGAAGATCTGAGGAGCATTTTCACAAGACGTTTGGCCCATGAGCTTTCCGTGGGAAAAAGGATAACACAAATGGGGTTACAGTACAGATAACAGTCTCACCCCTACACACTGCTCTTCATTTGTCCTTTTGGTGGGACTGGTTTTGAACTGTAAGGCAACATTGGCCCTATTGCCAGATGCAGAGTGATGTACAATGACCAGCCTCAGCAGATGGTGATGCGCATGCAATTAAGAATGCACATTCTTCAAGACAATGCCTTGGGGAAGTCACCACTGACTGAATTTCTCTGTCCCAGCAATTGTAATCCTTGTAGGTAGCACTGAAAATGTACAACAAGAGGCTTGAAGAGCTAACTGACTATACTGGGGAGAAAACATGGGAAAAAAATTCAAGAATTATGTACTTGCAGCTACAGAGATGAACTGAGCTCCCAAGGAATTCAAAGAATATAGGAAGAACTGGCGTTTTCCCATATGTCCTCTTTAAAAATGTCTGAAGATTTATGTGAGCTATAGGATTTTTTTTATTCTACAAGGACTTCCTTTGAGGTCTTGTGTTATTAACAGACAAGTGGTATTGCCAGGAAGGCAGCTGAACCTCTTTCAATCCTGCTCATCAGCCTTCAGTCCAGGAGACTGAAGCTGCATCCAAACACAAGCACACAAGCCTGGAAGATCCTCCTCAGAGGCAAAACAGCTTCCAGGCCATGACTAGGTATTCTGAAGAAACCTGAACATACTTTCCATGATCATATCATGCATATGATGAGGCTGAGCAGTCAGAAGTGTTTGATGGGTTTTGCCCAAGCCAATCTCGTAGTGCCTACCACATACGAGTAACAGCCAGTCTATGAACCACAAGTAAACCACTTTAGTGCAGTTTCATTAAGGTATGTTCTACAAATAATAATTGAGAACAGCTCCCTGCAGTCCATAAATACCTTCCACTTCCACAAGTCTTCTCCTCTTCCTGTGAGGCAAGATCTTTGCCTGGTGCTTTTGAAACCAGAACAACAAATAAAAATATTTCCAGCTTGTTTGTAACTGTTGCTGACAACATCTGAAGTGATTAAAGAGTGTGCCTCTTTCATTTGTTTATTTTTTTGCTATTTGCATTCATTAAACGGATGGGGCATTAAGCACCTGGTCTAGTGGAAGGTGTCCCTGCCCATAGAGCAGTTGGAACTAGATGACCTTTGAGGTCCTTTCCAACCCAACCCATTCCATAATTCTATTAAATGCAGGCATAGCACACACAAAAAAAAAATAGACCATAAGGGTTGTGTTTTTGGAACAGAGCCTGGTTGGAACAATGCCAGTCTGACTGCTAGTAGTTTGGAAGGTGGTATTTCTGTAATCCTGTTATCCCTTCTCACCTGACAGAACATAAACTCTGCTGTTCCAGAAGTACCTCCATATTGATACTGTCTATTTTAGCCAGGCATGTCCTGGAGCCACCACAGGGCAGTTGCAGGAGGGAGGTGATGTGGTATCAGCCCATTATTATTTTTGTGGCCTTATTAGCTCCTAGCATTAGGGGAATCGAAGGGTACATTGAAACATCCTAAGCAGGATCCTATTTTTTTTGTTAAGAAGTGTAGTTGTGGCCTGTTTGAACGCTGATCTTAATCCCATAACTTTTTAGGCAGGACTCTTGAGGGGTATGGGCACCACACACCAGGGGCAAGAAAACTGATGCCCTTTGCACAGGCTGACTAGAGAATTCTTCATCTCTTCCCACCATGAGGAAAAATGCATTTTGGGAATAGGGCTCACCTTGTTCAACAAGCAGAGCAGGTGTCCTTTACACAACATTTTAGCTCGGACTGCAGAAGGAAACAAATACTCTGTAGAGTCAAAATATCCCACTATGAAGTATTATGCCTTTGTGACCATACACAGAGCAGAGGAGAATTCCAAACCCAGTTCTCTATTGTGTTTCTTTTTTACTCCCCATCCTAGCTCTGACAAACCTTTTGGATAGGTTTTTCACCTGTGTCTGTGAACCAGCTTTTGGCTTTCATTGAAGACAGAGCAGGCAAACCCCATGTTTTCCATTTTCCTTAAATCAATTAAAATCAAGCATTTTCAGTTTCTAATCCACCTACAATAATTTTTGTCATTTTTCTGTTCAGCACTGCAAGTCCCTTCTGTGTCCCAGTAAAATTTGCATGTTCATAATCCTAGGATTTACTTAAGCAATTACAGAGGATCCTGAAATGGCTTCTCCTCCAACTGCTTTGTCTCCAGCTGGAGACAATTACTAATTTATCCAATTCTCACCACATATATTATTAAAACCAAAGACAGAGCTCAAACCCTTAGTAACTAATTTCAGTGTTATAGTTCTAATAAAATAAAAGTGGAGAATTATTAAGCAATATTTCTTTTGTGTGTGGTAACTTCATTGAATTCTGATGTTTTCTTCCTTCTCAGATAGAATTAATCATCGTTGTAAGGATCTGTGGATTACTGCTGCTTTTAAATTTGAAGCAGAGTGGCAGATGGGAGTAATTTGGGTATGTCCCCAACAGGAGCATGGAGAGAAGCAGAATACTGTTAATAATTTGGTTTTTTCTTATTCTAATAACGTTCTGTATCTAGTGATAGAAACTCTTATTGTGAGGGTCTCTTTCTATCGCAAAGCCGATGTTGATCTGTTCTATATCAGTGCAAGCAAGAGGAAAAGAAAGTGCCAGAGTTTGGTCTTCTGGAGAACAGATTTGGGCAAAGGTGAGCACTGATTCCCTCCATGGTGCAGGTTGTCTAATCTTGAGATCTTTGAGCTTGAGTTAGAACAAGCAGCCAGAAAAAGCAGTGATGATGAGAGGATAAGGTGACACCACTTTATCTGACTTGTGTCCCGGTGCTCAACTCAAGGCTGGAGTAGGACCACTCTTGCCACCAAGATTCACATCCTCAGAGGAGCTTGTCTCTATGCTTGCTGGAAAGGGCTACCCAGGAGTGAGGGGCATTAAAGATAAAAGACACAGGTGTGGGAGCAAGGTCCAGAAACTGTGAGAGTTTACTATGCATCTTCCCATCTCTCCTGAGATGTGAAGTAGCCTCTGTAACACTGTACAGAAAATGCTCACATTTCCTCTGGATGCTTCTCTGGCAGCTGCTTCTGGGGCTGTCAGTGACCTCTGTTGTGGGTCACCCCTCCCCACTGCGTGGTGTTGCAGGAGCTGTGGGCACTAACACCATGTTACCATACTTCAACCAGCGAGCAGTGTGTGCTGTAGCTCTCAGCTTGGCCAGGGTGGTTTTTTCAATAAATCATTTTGCAGCACCATCCTCCCCCATTGTCATCCCCCAAATTTCATGTTAGCTCGGGCAATGGATGAAGTGAAGTAGTGGCAGAATGTGTGGGTGCCCTTAGCCGGCCTCACTGTGGTGAACAGGCTAATCCCCTGTGTCATGGGATGGGTAGCTGGGGTGCAGTTGTGAGCCCCATCTGTCTGGATGTGCTGCAAGATAAAGGGGATGTCTTAAATAACTGTGACAAAATTTGTTAGAACTGCTCTGACAGAACCCAGAGTTAAAAGAGATCTTTTCCCATGTAGCAATGCCAGCAGAGATGATCACAGACAACTGGCTGCCACGGATCTGCTCTGAAGTTCCAGTTTTTGCAACACCCTGATTTAAGCAGTTCCATCCCCCAGCAGTTCCAAGGATACCAATCAACTGGGAGTTTCCTGCTCACAGAGAAAGCTTTGCAGGAGGGATTTATATCTCAGAGCTGCAGCTGGCTCCATCAGGGCAATATGGAACAATGCAACCACTGCTGCAGGCTCTGCCTTGGCTCCCTGAATCTGCATCACCTGGGGTGCCCCTTCTGGGCCATGGAGCAAATTGATCTCTTGAGACTTTTACTTGGAGACGAGTTTGACATTGCCTCTGTTTGACCATTAATCTTCAAACAACCTTTTCTTAAAAAAAACCACCCAAAAACCAAAAACCTTAAATAAATCATGGACTAATAGTGCTGTAAAAAGGTGTGAGTCTGGATTTCCCCCCTTTTTCATGTCTGCGGCATTGCAGACTTGCTATGACCCATCACAGCAATGCTGTGTGCATGGTATCATGGATCATGGCTTCTCAAAGGCTAATCTGAAAGCTGATTTATGGCAACCCACCTCAACCCACATGAGCCATTAGCTCACTTATGACTCTTTGCTGGGTTTCCTGACTTTCTGCCTGGTTTGTTTTGGAAGCAGAAGGGAAGGATGGGATTTCTGCTGAATGTAGGGCAGTCGCTGGAGCTTTGACAGTTCCCGCCAGATGGGGATTGGGCACTGGCTTTGTCAGATAAAATGTTACCTAGCCAAGATTTAGTGGCATCTGGCTAGACATTCTTTGCTTTCTAAGAGATTTTCTGTTACTCATCCCAAATACTTTGGTCATGGATCTGGTACTATTTGACTATAGCTTTTCCTCTAGCTACTTGCAGAGAGGCATTTATGTACACACAATTACAGCAGATAAATCTCTTAAAAAGAGATAATCATAATCTCTTCAATCAGCACATTGTGGTAATCCCCCGTAAACACACTGGCTTCAGCAAACCCCTTACTAGGTCAATGTCCTCACTGATCTTTTCCCTCTTCAGTTTTGTCCTATGTCAGCCACGTAGCAGAAGGTGCTCCAGAGAGATCAGGAAATTAAAGGATTCTGTGTACATACAAGAGCTGATAATATGCTCGTTGCATGCACATGCTATTTGGTGATAACAAATCTGAAAAGAGCAGTCAAAGATATGTAGGAAGAATGCAGACACAAGTTCACTCTGATTTAATACATGGAAATCTCCAGTAACTGTGTCTTGGGCCATTCCCTGCTTAACCATCATTTACAACGTGATTTATTTTTTTTTTGTTCTTTGTTCATGGGTGATGCTGCTGACACTGCAGGAGTTACAGTTATGTTTCTGCTCACACATGATGTGTGTACATTATTGTAAATGTACTTGTGGGGATGAGTTACTGAAATAGCAGGGAAAGTGAATTACACACCTGCCTCCAGCAAACTCTCCTTGTCTGGCTTTATTCAGTTGCTGTAGGATCAATAAAAACATTTCTAAATGAAAAGTGATTCATCCAAGGAGCTCTGACAAGAGGTCAGGTCTGTTCTGATCCACCCCAGAAAATGGAGAGGAATATCTGAACAGGGGAAAGGCAGTGCTGTTGCCTGCCTACAACCCCTGCTTTGGCTCTTCTCACCATCCTCATGTTAACAATTTTGCATGTATTTTTCAGAGGAGATTGTTTCTCAACTCTAGGGGTTTAGTGTGCTGACTACATTGGAGAGGCTCCAGGTAAAGCAAGGAGAGCAAACGAAGTTTTGGAAATTGGTGGGGCTCATCTAGATTGTCAGATGATATTCTCATTTCAGGCAAGGGGACTGTAACCCCAAGTTTGTGTCTGCCTGGAGAAACCAAGGAAGTACTATGGGAAAGAGGAGTGCCTCAGGCATCCTGGGATTTGCCTTAGAAGAGAGGACAGTGTAACCATTAATGTCTGTGTTCTTTCCCAATTTATAGGTCAGCTTTAGCAGGCCTGCACACACTTGAAAAATAAATGACAAGCTGCGTCCAGTCCCATGGGTCTTACTCATGGGACTTGTCCTTACTCATCGGATCGGCCCCCGCAAGGCCGATGAGACTGCTTGTATGATTGAGCCTTTTGGCAGAAAGGCCTGTTCATTCCACTGGGGATGTGTTTGTTTTGCACGCTGTAAAAATGCAGACATCGCTGGAAGGCAGCAGGAATTTCATGCGTGTGAGTGCAAATGCGCAAAGGGTCACAAGCCCGCCTAGGACAGTCCTGGAGGGCAGGGCAAGTCCAGCACCCTGAAAACACCCTGAATCTGCAACAGGCACAGGGGTTTTTTTCTGGTTTTGATTCTCATCCTGGAGTCCCCAGAGCATCCCTCTTCCCAGGGCTGGGACAGCAGATAGGGCCCTCATCTGGTTTTGGTTCCTCTAAGATGTATGTCATTTAATTGCATTGAGGAAGGTGATAATGGAGGCAGAGGATTCCCGTTCATGTGGTGTGGTGCGAAGGACATTTCTCTGTGTCCCTGTTTTACCCTACACAAGTAAAAATGTTGCCACACTCAACTACAGGGCAGGCTGGATCCAAGGGACAGAGCCAGCTGAAGACTGAAAATATTCTGTGTTCCAACATCATTCCAAGTGGAGAGAGCCCCAACCCTGATGACCATGAACATCCTGTATATCAGCAATGTCCTTGGCTGTGGCTGCTGATACCAGCTCTGTTGTCACTGCAGAGATGGATGCATGGGCATTGCCCAGTGCAGAATAACAACGGTGCTCCCTGCCCTGTGGAACATAGAGCGGTGGGACAGAGCAGCACTGGAAACCTCTTCATTATCTCAGCTTCTTGTTAAAGCAGAGTGTCTGGAAGGAAGGATGGTTTTACAGTAAGAACATCGGACTTGTAGGACTGAGCTGCAGTGGTAGTTTCTACCTGCACTTTCCTGTGCGATTTGAAAGTCACTTAAACTGCTTCATTTTAGTACATTTCAGGAACCGGGCTGATTCCCTGTTTCAGAGGAGAAAAATAATGAAATGTGGCTTAGCTGTGGAGAACAGGTTCATGAGAATCTAACAAATAGCATGTGTGAGAGAAGAAAAGCTGGTAGGCTGTGGCACTTGGGGGTCCTGTTTAGTGGTGGTAAAAGTGTCAGAGTGGCAGAAGTACTCCAAGTTTGATGAGGGTTCTTGCTTTTCCTGAGGTGTCTCCTACAGATACAGATACTTTTTGTATTTAGGGTGGGTTTTTTGAGCATTCAGCCTAAAAACATGGAGACTTTACCCTGCTGTGTATAACTTCCAGTGATCTGTGTGTAGGCAAATTTGCTAATGAAGAAAAAAATCCCTTCTCACGGTCAGCACAATGCTGCCGTGACAGTATGGTCCTGCAATGTGGCTAACGCTGACAGACAGGCCCAGCACTGGGTAATCTGTTTAAATGGGTCTATCTGAGGTCAAATGGCTCTCAGGAACAGACACCCAGGGCTGCCACACCATCAGCCTGGAGAACAGTTGGCTTGGTTTGTCTCCACTGTCCTTACTCCACCAAGAAGATGTGGAGAGGAGGTGAGGACACACCTCAGAGAATTGCCGGGTAGCCTCAGATGGCATAGATGGCACTGGGATTTCATGGTTATTTGGTTTGTTTGGGATTTTTTCATCCATGTTTTTAAGCAAGGACCTCTGTCCCATTCAATGAAACAGTGCTGACCAAATTGGGGTGGGGCAAGGCTTTGCTGCAGAGACGGGGCTGGAACCCTGAACAAAGAGCCAGAAGGGAAGGCTTGTAAGTGACTTTGACTAAGTGATCACAAGACCCTTGGGACCAGCAGTGGACTGCTACAAAGCCATATTCTCAGCCAAAGCTGTTGGTGCTCTTTTCAAGTCAGCTGTTCTGCAGAGTGCAAGTGTCTCTGTCTCTAAGGAGAGAGAGCCAACAGCTTAAAAACTTGGCTGTCTTCTGGAACTTACTAGGAACTGATTAAATAAGCTAAGAGAGCTCCTTACGTGTAAGCATCATAGTTAGATGTTGTTAGACTTGGCCTTCCTGTTTGAGTCAACCGATGGGCATATTTCAATGAATATTGACTGAGACTTTCAAGGTGCTTTTGCTCCCAGAATCATAGAATCAACTAGGTTGGAAAAAAACCTCTGAGACTGAGTCCAGCCTTTGACCCAACACCACCTTGTCAGGAGCTCTGAAGCATTTTCCATAGGCAGTTCAGCACTGATTTAACTACTACAGTTAAAAGGTTGTTAATCAATATTGTCAAATGGATCTGGTTCTTGAAATCAATTTGAACATGGTTTTGCTTAAGCCATTTTTGAAACCCGTTTTCAAAGCATTTCATTCATGCAGCAATTTGAGCATGCATATTTGGGGTTTTTTTCTTTGCATTGTATTAAACCAGCTTTTACTTGTGCAACTGTTGTGGCTCATAACAGAAAACAAAATACTTCTTTGACCCTTAGAAAGAGGATTTGGTGTGATTTCGTATCTTGTCCTTTCTATTTAAGAATGTGCCAAATAAAACTGGGGAAGATGAGCTTTAAGAAAGAAAGAAAGAAAGAAAATCAAACCAAAAAATATCCACATTTCTTTGCGTGTTACAAAGCACCAGAAAGACATAATAAATTAAAATTACTTTCACAAAATCATTAAATCTATTTTGCTTTTCAAGGTCTAGTGTTCCCTTTATGTTAGTGCACTTTGGTTATGCTCCTTTGTGATCTCTTTTCCACTACCAGCTGGCAAGACTAAACATGCTTTATATTTTTCATGGTACATTTCCCCATTTCCTGTTCTTGCCTCCTCACACTCACCCTTCAGAGATCTGGGATAGTCTGAAGGGAAGACAGAGCTCCTGCTGTGTTTAAAGATAGCTTCTGGTCTGGATGGCTAATGCGATACGGAGCCTTTCACTGTCTGGGTTGCTAATTTGGCTCTGCACTGAACTGGTCATGACTGAAATAGGCTATTCTTCAGTAGCTTTCTAGTGGCCTGTTTTATATCATTTATTCATGTTCATATCAATGAAATACCATTTATCACAAAGCACCACCACAACAGAGCTTAACCTGCTCTCAACCTGAACCCCACCGTGATGGTATGAGCCCTCGGATACATCTGTCCCATGTGGATTTTCTCCTTGTGGTGCTGCTGCCTGCACTGTTCTCCAACAATTCTTTTAACAGAAAAATCGATGCTTTTCATCAACTGGAAAAGTCAAATCAGCGCCCCAGCAGCAAGGGCACAAGTTATGCCATGTGAAGGTGTTACTGCTCCTTCAGGGTGCAGGTGACTGTCAGTTTGCTGGAGCAGATGATTTCCAAAGCTCTGCTGCTGCTAGAAACAACCTCTGATCAGCTTGAGTCAGCCAAGAGGGTTGGAAGAGTAGACTGCTGTCTTTACTGCTGGTGGATTTTGGCAATAACAGGCTGGGAAGTCCTTGTGTAGGGGGTCCCTCCTGCTGAGGCATCCGAGGTGTGGCCAGTGTGAGAAGGAAGCTGCTGTTGTGCAACACCTTGACAATGAAAATGCCTTTTGCTGGCTGAGATAACCCTAAAAGTCTGTTCACAGCCTGTGTGTGCACTCAGAGCTGGGCTGCACTGATGAAGGAAGTTTGCTGCTGCAGCTCATGTGGTGTCTACGGAGTCCTGTTGAGCTGCTCCTGTGTTACCTGTGACATGGTTCGGACCTGAACCAACTTGGCCTTTTGGGAAATGCTCAGCCTTGGACTCAGTCTTACTGAGTGTTTCAGATATTACCATCCTGATGCAAAATATAAGTTGGACAGATGTGTTCTGGTGGGTCACTGTCCTCAGGATCAGAGAATGGGAGCAAGCCCATCTTATTTGCTGGTGTTACTGTCCTCTTTGTGCCTCACTGTAGGTCCAGTGCCTGCATCTGGTTTCTCTCAGTCCTAAAGATGTCATTGTAATATGAAGACTGAAATACCCAGGAAGACATCTTCTGGGGTCACCATGTCATTCCAGTGCTCTCAAGGGGGACAGGAGATGGGGAGGACTGGAGCAATGTGGTCTCTAATTACATTTACTAGTAGCTTCACTGGAGTCCCTGCTTTCAATGCACACAGAAGTAGCTGGACCAAAGGAGTAAAAACATGGGAAACAATGAATAGGAGCTGAAAGTCTGCTCTTTTCTGGCATGACAGATTTGCTCTGTGGCTTTTGCCAAATTTCTCTAAGCTTTAATCTCTTGGCATTGAAAATGGCGAGAATAATTCACTCCCATAATGTAAAACCAAACTGCAAAACTTATTGAGGAGCCATTAGCAGAGTTCATTAGATCAGCAGATGGGAGCATTTGTGTGGCATTCATTCTTTGCATCACAGACCTCCCTTTTTGTCCGATCAGGAGGTTTTTTTGCCAGGGTGTCTTGCTGGAACTGCCACTGGCATCCTAGTTCTGGGCATGCACTGCACATTTTAGCTGCTCTCTGAACATTGATCAAAGCTTCTGGGAGGAGAAGAAACACACTGAAATACCTGTCAGTTCAGCTGTTTTCACGTGCACAGCTTTGCTTAGCCTGGTAAAGCTCATTTGTCTCCAAGCCAAGTAATTGAAGGAGTCGAGGCCCTGTTTAACCTTTCGGGAAAAGCTGATGCTTTGACATCCACAAAGAGCTGCTTTGTTTGAGAAGCTCAAGGTTTTTTGCAAGATTAGGCTCAGGTATTACAGCCCAGCACATGCTCAGGAGCTCTAATGAGTATGGTAGGTGTTTGGGGCTGAGACTGTGGGAGTTCTAGGGCTTGACTGATTCCTCTGCCCAAGGGAATCCAAAACTGCACATCTCCCCAGGCAAGGACATGGCCCTCACCACCAGGTGTGAACCAGGAAGGTCTTAAACTCAGTTAAAAACATAGCAGTGGTCTTTCTCAGTTTTTGAGCCTGGGCTCTCTGGTGAATGGCGTGAAAAATTCAAGGTAAAGCAAACCAACTTTTTCAAGGAAATATTCTGCCTGAGATCCCAGTCCCCCTCCTACAGGCAGTCTGCCTGTGTAAGGTGGGCTCCTTCACAGGAGTCAATGAAATATTCATTTTATCCCACAACTGTCCATCATTCAGTACAGCTATTGATTTATACATCATTTTTCATTCTGTTACAAAAAGTCTGTAATGACCAAACCTGTAACATCTTTCTTCATTATGCAGGCTATATTCATACAGCAGTTATTTTATCTCTTTGGGGTTTTTTTGTCTTGGTTGTCACTGATATTGTTTTCCATGTTTCTACCTGTGTTGGAAATGAATTTGGACCAAGAGACCAAAGAACTACTGTCATTCCTTATCTACCAGCAATCATATTTAGCAACTGTGTGTTAAAATGATGTAGTTAATTGGGAGGAAAAATTAATTTCACGACCTTATTTAACTTTAGTTCTTTTGTCCCCTTTGGGGTTGTTACCTTGGCAACTCAAGTCACCCTCTAATTGACCACCATCATTCCACAACTTGGGAAACAATGGATCTGCTTGCTGAAACAGGCACCACGTGAGGTGGTATTATCATGCCTGGTATTAGCAAGGTACTCCACAAGCTACTTTGGCATCTTCACCTCTCTAAATCCGTCCAGTATGATGAGGATCATGGGTTATTTTAGGTGGAGAGTTGCTAAAGACCATCCATAACCTTGTGGAAGCAATTCCTCATGTTTGCTGTCCATACAGGCTTGGTAGTCTCAAAGGTTTTTTCCAACCTCATCAATTCTGAGATTCTGTGATTCTGTGAATCTTGAAAGAGCACTTACATGCTACATCAGAAACCCAACTGACTTGCTAAATTCTGCAATAATCACATTTTTTTGTTTAATTTAAAATAAACAACAGCATCATCCAGGTCCCACACAATGCAATGAATACGTTGATTGTAGGTAATTAATAACACACTCCTTTCTATTCCAGAACTTGGCCAGAAAGTCAAGTATATCATTAGCACCTACTGAGGGAGTAACACTTGATTAGGTTACTACTTATGTCCACATGAAAGCAAATAATTCTTTGGTGTGTTTGAGCTGTGGAGATAATGAATAGGATAGGATAGGATAGGATAGGATAGGATAGGATAGAATAGAATAGAATAGAATAGAATAGAATAGAATAGAATAGAATAGAATAGAATAGAATAGAATAGAATAGAATAGAATAGCTGTGGTTTTTCTTTTTTTTTTGTCTCCATAAACAGCTGTAGAAATCTTCTTAGCAAAATAAAAAAACCCTTGAGTCTGTGAGAAGAACAGAAAAATCATCCCCTACCGCCTCAAAAAAGGTGTTGGAATGTGAGGCAAAAGCATACTTTTGCCTTTTAGGTACTAAGCAGGGGTTTGTGGTTGACCTGTGCCAATTGCTGATGCACAAAACCAGGACTTTTGAGGCTTGCAAGAAGTGTGGTGCTGGGAAATCTCTGCCCCACCAACCACATACTGTTTGGCTTTGTGTTAGTCATGTCATCTGTCTCTGCATCTCTCCTTCCTTCTCAGAATATGCCTTGTCTACATACACTGGGTTCTCTGGGGTAAGGACCAGCTCGTGACATTTATTAATATAGTGCTTGGCATGCTGTAATATAACTCCACTGAGATTTCCAGCAGAAAAACCCCTAAACCATAACACTACCAAACTGCAAAATAATTAAAAGAGTATTTAAAGGCCTTTTTTATGTAATGCTGTCATCTAGACAGTTGATGCTTATTGCCTTCTAGGTTGAGTTGGATTTAGACCTTAAAAATATGTCTTGCTTATATGATTATTAGCTTACCCTGTGCTATACTGTCACAATTACAACCACTGGGCAACCCATATGCAGGTGGAAGTTTAGCTGAGCAGTTTTCCTGCAAGCTCCTTTGACTGGGACTCAGCTCTGCTTACCCCAAAAGAGCACTCAGCAGAAAATACCCTCTCAAGCATTTAAGAAAGCAGTTTTGGATTTTGTGAAATCACAACAAAATGCCTTTGTCTCAGAGGTCTGAACAGCCACAAGCCAAAGTGCTTGGCAGACCAGAAAACCCTCCAAATGATCCTGACTCGCTGAGGATCTGAGTCCGAGGGAATATCAGTCTTCTGCAGATTAATGTGACATGAAGAGACTCTTCTGTCACCAGCCAAGCCAGCTCCTAACTAGAAGCCAAATCACTGCGGTCACAGTGTTTTTGAGCTGCCATTGCATAGCCCTTGGCTGCACCTGCTTTGCTTTGGCTCCACTCAGAGCAGGAACAGAATCACTCGAGTCTGGTGTGAAAGGCTGTGTAGGAACACTCCACATATTGTCTGGAGGAGCACCAAGTCAGCATTACTAATAACAGGAGAGCCCAGAAACACGTACCCTTCTTAAAAGGGATAAATTAAATAACTATTTGCCAAATTGGAACACTCCCTTTGACACTATTGAACAGACCATTGACAAGTCTACTAAGAGCAGGCTTTTAGCTCTTGGGACACATTATTCCCAGACATTTCTTCAGCAAGCTGCAGTCATTGAGCTGTTAGATGTGGAGTTCCCTGGTATGACCCAGAGGTGGAATGCAGGATAACTGTGGCTCCAGACAGCACTGAATGTGCAGACTATCAGTAAACTTGGCTTGGAACTTCAGAGTTGCCTCTTTGGTGCAGATAGTGTAGCCCTGAAAGATGGGAAGGCAAGCAGTGCATACTGAGGCAATGAGATGATAATCCCCTGTGAAGGAGGGCAAATTAGAGAGGACTTGCTAATTTTCTTTAAATGGCTTTCCAATAAAACAACCATGACAAGACAGTTTAAAAAGCCTTTTAATTAGTCCATTTTATTTCTGCTGCTTAGTGCCTTATGACGTCTAAGCTTTTTATTGCTTTATGTTTCTTTGCCAGCTTGTATGGCAGCCCAGCAGCCTACATCAGGCTTCAGCAGCAGCACAATCTATTGCACCAGAAGCATAATAAGCTTCAGGAGAAACTCATAGAGCATGGACTGGATAGAAGCATTTTATGTTGGGTTAGGAACTGGTTGGATGGACGAGCTCAGAGAGTGTTGGTGAATGGTGCCACATCCAGCTGGCAGCCAGTCACCAGTGGAGTCCCACAGGGGTCAGTGTTAGGCCCAGCACTGTTCAACATCTTTATTGATGATATGGATGAGGGAATTGAGTCCATCATCAGCAAGTTTGCAGATGATACTAAGCTGGGGGCAAATGTTGAACTGCTGGAGGGTAGGAAGGCCCTACAGAGGGACCTTGACAGGCTGGAGAGATGGGCAGGCTCCAACAGTATGAGGTTTAACAAGACTAAGTGCCGGGTTCTTCACTTNTGGTCTAGTAGGTGGGGAGTTGGACTGGATGGTCCTGTGGGAAGTGCCATGGTTTAGACAATGGGTTGGTGTTGGGTTACAGGTTGGACTTGATGATCTCCAAGGTCTCTTCCAACCTTGCTAATACTGTGATACTGTGAAGCAACTCATAGCTTCTTGAAAGTCATCTTAGGTTCTACAAAACAGAAGTCCAGTAACTTCTGACAAAGGTACAGTGTCATTTCTTCTCCTGTACTTCAGCTTTACCTGACACAGCAAGAGATAAGCTTCATTTGAGGAGGAGAACACTGGAAGAACACTATACCAGAGCCCTGTCCTACGTAGCTGCTGGCATTACTTCAAGCACCCGTCAGAAATGCAATGAATTAGGAAGATTTGTGCCTGGGGTTCAGTCTTGGGGGAACAGGCAACACTAATCACTTTAGGGTGGGATGTGGTGCCATGGAGGTCACATACCCATCTGGGAACAACAGAGTTTGTTTTCCTTAGACTAGGTAAATCAGTGAAGAAAGGGCTGATGGTAATTTACCTGATCAATTATTCCACTGAGCTGATCCTATGCTGTCAATGGGAACAGCTGATTTGCTCTGCACTGTGCAAGTTAAGGAGGGACCCCTTCCCAAGCTGTGCTGTGCTTTGTGACTGCCAGGACTGCTGAACAGTGTTTGATGCTGCTGTGGCCAAGAGCCCGTCTTGGCTCTGCACATTTCACAGAGGCGAGGTAAGCTGCTCGCAGCTACTCCTGCTGTGAATTTTTTGGTTGGATTATTTCCTCCTGAGACCAGAAAACTGGCGCAAATCCAAAAGAGGGGTAGGTTGGATCAGGCAGGTGTCTGGATCATGTCCCTCTGCTGCCACAGCCTTGCCACAGCCCTGCAGAGGCAGCCTGATGGATACATCCAGCCCCACAGCAGGGGCCAGTAGTGCTGGCCAGAGATGCAGAAAGCCCCTAGGCTGTGCTGGAGGCTTTGCAAAGCCAGACAAAACAAAATGCTGGGCAAGGGGCTGTCTGAGTTGCTGCCTCTCTCCTAGGAATGGGCGCATACCCAAGGTTTGCTGCCTGGGACTGTGTATTTGCTAACCCTTCACCTCCCAGAGTTGCTGGAATACAGGCCTGGGAAAGCTCTTTTAGGCTGATGGGTTTGGGGTCTGTGTGTTCAGATTCACCGTACTGGGCCTGTCTTCTCTGCTGTTTCCCTTGTTCTAAGGAGGCTGCAAGAAAATCTTTTTCTTCACTCTAGCACTAGGACTAAACACTGTATTTCCTACTCACTACAACCCTTTCTAGAAAAGTGCCCAGCTACCTCAGGATAGTGAAAGCTCCAGTCATGGGTCTAGATTTCAAGTGCTCAGGGATGTGTGAAAGGGATACGACAAGCATTAAGACTGTAGGCAAACATTCCGTATATACTGAGATATCATGAAAAACGCACAGTTACACAGGATATACACACATATAAATATATATAAATATATATTTCTATGAGTGTGTGTATATGTATGTCCAAGTGTGGTTTCATGTTTAGTTTCCCCAGGCGCATTCACTGAGCTAAGGGCAGTGTTCCCTGGCTCATGGAATCTTTCGTCTGGGAGAAACTGCAGTGATGTGGCTGGACCTCTGCTACTGTATTGTGCCTTTTCCCTTCTACTGGGGCTGCTGTCTCCTTCTCAGGTCACCCAGAGCTGCTTGGGAACTACAGTTTTCTGGAAGCAGAACTACCCCTGTTGCTTTATTGTTGTAATTACTTGCCAATCCCCATTCTTCTGTAGCAACATCAGGAAAATAAAACACTTCATCAACTACGCAGGTATGTTTCAGTCCAAAGTGAAGGGCAGCTTTAACTTGCAAAGGTCATCTTTGGTTTAGGAGACATGGGTGGCAGAGCCTTGGCAGTGCCATGGATGCTAAGGCACTGCCTGAGTTCATGAGCTGAGCAATGAGAGGTCCCTTGGGTAATCACAGGGGGTCTATCAGGTCACAGAACGCTGGACCCATTTGTAGGTACCCCTTCCAGATAGATATATATGCTGCTGCTTTGTCCAAAGCCCATTTTCAGTTCAGTAGCCTCTCATAAAAATGTTACAGTAGACAAAATATTCTGGACAGAAATCTGCTGAGCAGAAGAAATACTTCGTTGGAAAGTACCCGTTCTGCAGTCTCACCCAACCCAAAACACTGGCTTACAAGTTTGAAATTGTATCACTTTTTAATTAAAAGCCTGACTGATGTTACCTTTAGAATCATGGGCTGGAGACACAGGGTGCTAACGATTAAACAGCTTGATCCCTATCCCGTAATCCTAATGTTTTGCCAGTTGGCTATCAAAGTATGTCCGGAGCAGAGCAAGAACTTGGCAACTTCACAGCTTCCAGTGATTTAAGAAAAACCCCAGATGACTTTTAGCTCGTGTTCCTATTTTACTCTCTAAACAGTACCTACAGCTGCTGAAGAAAGGCTGTTCAGCATTTCCTGGGTTTCACAAGCTTTGGGCACACTCATGATGGACTCTTTGTCCCAACTATAAAGAGCTTGGTAATTTAATAACAGGCTTTGGACAGAAAGACCAAACGTTTCTACATGGAGTGACGGTAGGATTCACTGCAATAAAATGACCTTAGTCATGGTCATGTATGCACAGCTTCATCCCTCTCGTAGGGTCAGCTGGTCTGGTGCACACAACTGGAAAATCCTTTGCTGTGATCCATCTCCTTCCATGATAACCTGATGATTTTGTCCTGAACTGTATCAAGTTTCTTGAACTTGTGTGGTATTTGAATTCACTCCGAATCTACAGAGTGTTTGGGTTAAAAGCTCAGCTGTGTTTTCCAAACGCTTACCCAGTACTGACACAATGCCAGGTCTGGCCAGAGGGCTGTTCAGCAGCCAGCAAATGACCTGAGGAGTTCCTCCTCGGACAGACAAGTTTTAATGGTATCACATTTAGCAAAACAGAACCAGACAGGGGTAGGTAGTTGTTCCCAGCAGGAGCTCACCCATCAGTGGCCAGACATGGCGGGAGCCGGGTCACAGCGGAGACAGAAATCTGTCTGCAAGAATGGCTTTGGCACTTGTGCTGAACATATTTGTAACTTTTCCAGAGACGGACAACCCCTCCATTTGCTTCAGTGGTTGCTGTTCCTACCCTATGCTTTCCTCTGGATTGATTTAAGGAGGCTGAAAACTGGTGATGCAGCTATTCTCATTACTAGTATTTGGTTTTAGTTTAGCCACAGAATACTTACTTAACTGTTGCTCTTATCAATATCCCACTTGACAGGAAAGACTTTGTTTTCCTGAATATCCTACAGTAACCCAGCCAAAGTTTAGAACAAAAAAAGTTGTTATTGCCTGAATTTACTCACTTTTCCAGCAGGTGTGGATCCAGGTGTTTCTGGAAAGCTCTAATTCTCTGTTACCGGTATGCTATACCATGTATTTGTTTCATTCCTACCCACTTCATGTATTTCACTGCTGGTATTTCCTCCTGGGGATTTCTGAGCTGAGGGCAAAGTCAAAGCATGAGATTTTTCTACTGTGGAAGTTTTCATTTGGTGAATTTTTATAGGGACTTTCCTGCAATGATATAACATCTCCTCTTCCTTGCTCTGGTTTTCAGGGTTCTTTGGGCTCTCTCCACATCTCTTGGGAGGGTGAGTAAAGTAAATAACAGTGAAGAGTGTAACTCACTGATTTTCATCATGTTATAAAATGTGAACTGCTCCATGCTGAAAAAAAACTGTGAAAAAAAAATTCTGCACAATTTCATTGCAGTGATTTTCCAAAAATAAAAAGTGGGGAGAAAATATCCATTTCACCTTAGAGCTCCGTGTCTTGTTGCTGTTAGCACATTGAGGCTGGCGCTGGGAATCACCCCCCAGCTGTTAATGAGGTATTTAAGGGTACTTAACATGCATTTCATTACTAAACCAACATATCTAATGTAGTTGCTCTGGTGTTTCCCCAGACACTATTATCTGATCTTCTAATTATCTCAATTTTATTCTTGTGTGGGTAATTAACAGTATGTATCAGGGCTCTCTGTGTGAAACGCTGTGTTCAGTGTTTAACTTCATGGCTTATTTAAGATCACTTCAGCAATAGCCTGCAGTAGTGATCACAAGTCTCTGTTTTAGTGGCACAATCTGTGGGGTACTTAACTGGGCATTGGCTGGAGGTCTCTGTCCTGAACCATTTTTTCTAGAACAGGGGTTAGTGCAAGTTTAAATTTAAAGTACCTGGCTGCAGGCTCCGTCAGCTGAAGAGTCAGTGTGCTTGGGCTAGAGTGGCAAGGCATGGTAACATCTCCTGGGAAATACCATATGGCAGAAATTTCTTGTATCAGCCAATCATGAATTTATCTATATGATGTAAGTATATGCAGTCGACCCTCTTCCACTTCGTGTCCCCCCATATTGCGGCTTCACATCTTAGAGCCATGATTTTTCAGTGATGAAGGAGGCCCCTTTTCTCAACTGCGCATGCGCGACCTGGCACCCCTGCATATTCAATTAGGCAACATGACTATGCAAACCAACCCGCACAGCGCCTGTGGCAGCACCACCACTTCCTCCTGGCCCTGGAATGCAGCGGCGGCCGCTGCTTTCCCTGGCCCCAGTGCAGCAGCAGCCATGGCAGGGCTGCTCCTTTCCCGCTACAGCAGCGATGGGGCCGCTCATCCCCCGCTCCCCCCCGGCCACTCCCTTGGAGCCACCACCATACAGTTATGAGAGATTTACACACTGTCAGGTGTCTGAAACTTTCTTGAGTGACTCTCCAGGAAATACTTGTCTATCCCGAGTATGGAGAGACCAGGTCTANTTTGAAAAGGACATCGAAGTACTTCGACAGCATCATGCCAGAGTGGGGTAGGCTCAGGGAGGACTAAATGAGATAATATTAATGGGCAAAGCTGTAAACTAAAGCAGAAAATATCAAATGCCTGCACCACTTGTGTTCGGTGTGATGTGTGATGTGGCATTTAACTGTGGCACTGGGTACAAAGTGCCCCTTGTACAGCAGTTGTGAGGAACATCAAGAGCAAGGATCTTTACTCATCATCATCATTATCATCATCATCTGTCTTGTGAAGGCACAAAGGTTTTTCTGCCCTCCTTCCTTCACTCACTGACATCTTGAAGGATTAACTAGTGTGGGATGGTGGTTCCAGTGCTGCTTTGCCTACTCCCTGGAAAACAGCTATGAGGACCTAAGAAACCTGGTTTTCTATATGGAAAACAGGACCATTGCAGAGGGGAAAGCAGGCTGGACCTTTTTCTGCCTGTGGTTTTAGAGTGTCAATGTCACAAGTGATATAAGATCCAGCTCTGGTAATCTTCATCATTGATTCATTTTCCCATCCCTTGCATATGATTGGTTTTACTGAGATTTTTTCATCAGAGGAAGATGATGACAAGAATAAAAGAGTAANCTACTTTTTTTTTTTTTCAAATTCAGCAGCTCTTTTGGCTGCATTTTTTAGGAACAAACCTTCAAGTGGTGTAATATTACCACACCACTGTACAGCTTTGCACTGGGAGAAAGTATGACTCTGCAGAAGCAGAAAATGCAGCAGAGATATAGTAGGCATCAGGGAAGGGGCATATGTCTAACAGCAAAAGACAGACTTTGAAAAGGACATCGAAGTACTTCGACAGCATCATGCCAGAGTGGGGTAGGCTCAGGGAGGACTAAATGAGATAATATTAATGGGCAAAGCTGTAAACTAAAGCAGAAAATATCAAATGCCTGCACCACTTGTGTTCGGTGTGATGTGTGATGTGGCATTTAACTGTGGCACTGGGTACAAAGTGCCCCTTGTACAGCAGTTGTGAGGAACATCAAGAGCAAGGATCTTTACTCATCATCATCATCATCATTATCACCATCATCTGTCTTGTGAAGGCACAAAGGTTTTTCTGCCCTCCTTCCTTCACTCACTGACATCTTGAAGGAGTAACTAGTGTGGAATGGTGGTTCCAGTGCTGCTTTGCCTACTCCCTGGAAAACAGCTATGAGGACCTAAGAAACCTGGTTTTCTATATGGAAAACAGGACCATTGCAGAGGGGAAAGCAGACTGGACCTTTTTCTGCCTGTGGTTTTGGAGTGTCAATATCACAAGTGATTTAAGATCCAGCTCTGGTAATCTTCATCATTGATGCATTTTCCCATCCCTTGCATATGATTGGTTTTACTGAGATTTTTTCATCAGAGGAAGATGATGACAAGAATAAAAGAGTAATCATTCAACAGAGGTAGGACTAATTCTCCTGTGAGAGGATGCACTCTCACAGAAAAAGCAGGTGAAACCTTCCTGTTCCCAAAAGCCAGTCTCTGAAAAGCCTTCACTTGATGGTCCTGTCCCCATTGTTTCCATCCTCCACACCACAGATATTGTCTCTGTGCACTTCTTGTAAATCCCTGCATGCATTCATTCCACCTCAGTTACATTATGGGAAAAACTACATCGATGTCTGTTGCATCATTATTTTCCAGCACCCTGAGTGGTGAGCAGGTCATGACACTAATTTTTCCCATTCATATGTTTAACATTCACTCCACTCTTTGCCATTTACAAGTCCTGGCTTTACTGTTGCTGGTGCAAGAGCTGTTGCATCCCAGCTTCTCCCCTCTGGTCCCCACACAGCTCCCCTCCTATGCTTTGTCTTTGTGCCTCGTG
>WEKX01006266.1:163288-177255 GCA_013390025.1 Pitta sordida
TTTTTCCCAGCGTGGGGTGGCTGTGGGTGCTGGGAAGGGCCGACACAAACACTGATACACAGCAACGCAGTGCCATAACAGCACCAGGGCCGCGTGAGGATGCGGGGCAAATTTGCATATTCATGAACTGCCATTCAATGCGGCAGTAGGGCTTCGCGGAACCCGATTAAGACCACGGGTCCGCAATATAGGAGACCCGATTGTATTCTACTTTTTTTTTTTTTCAAATTCAGCAGCTCTTTTGGCTGCATTTTTTAGGAACAAACCTTCAAGTGGTGTAATATTACCACACCACTGTACAGCTTTGCACTGGGAGAAAGTATGACTCTGCAGAAGCAGAAAATGCAGCAGAGATATAATAGGTATCAGGGAAGGGGCATATGTCTAACAGCACAAGACAGACTTTGAAAGGGACATCAAAGTACTTTGACAGCATCATGTCAGAGTGCGGTAGGCTCAGGGAGGACTAAATGAAATAATATTAATGGGCAAAGCTGTAAACTAAAGCAGAAAATATCAAATGCCTGCACCACTTGTGTTCGGTGTGATGTGTGATGTGGCATTTAACTGTGGCACNGATGACATTAATTTTTCCCATTCATATGTTTAACATTCACTCCACTCTTTGCCATTTACAAGTCCTGGCTTTACTGTTGCTGGTGCAAGAGCTGTTGCATCCCAGCTTCTCCCCTCTGGTCCCCACACAGCTCCCCTCCTATGCTTTGTCTTTGTGCCTCGTGCATTCAAGAGCAGGGAGGTGCAAAGCCTTTTCCAAACACGGAGCTGGGCCACAGCAATGCCTTGTGAGCAGAGGGAAACCACCTAACTTGACTACATCAGAGGTCAGAAGAGTATCCCAAGCCTTGACCCCCAGCTGCATGGGATGGAAAGTGAGATAAGGAGGGGGAGAGCTTGCTGCCCTGCTCACACAGCATGAGCTCAACATGGAGCTGTGATCCATTCCCCCCATCTCAGGCTGCATCACTCCTCTGGGTGAATGCTTCCCCATGCAGGCTGTGGCCGGTGGCGACACTGGAAAGCAGATGTTTTGCTCCTGCAAAAGTGGTGGCTGAATCCTGAATTGTGTTTACATTCCCAGCAGATATGCAATGTGGAAATGTCCTGAAATAGGAAATAGTGTCCCGGCTGAATGAGTAAAAGGCACGAGATTAAAAAAAGTCACTATCATCATTTCCTGAGAAACTGCCAAATTCCTCGTTTCTGTGCTTGATTTGCACATCCTGCAGATGTGTCTGCTCAGATTTCCCTTCTGGTATTTTCCTGTTACACGGCATGTCAAGCACAGATGCACATTCAGGTGAATGGGGAGCTGGTATCATTAGGGATAAGTGAAATACCTGCTGTCAGTGAGGGAGTATGAGGAAAAGGATGTGACCCAGCACACACACACACACACACACAGACTGCATAGCAGTGGATGAGCATCGTCACATGTTGTTCTTACTTTTCTAGGTGATCACAAATGGATCACTGCTGCGGATAGCAGAGCTTCTGCAGGTGATAAACAGTAAATGTGTCCCCTGTGGAATGTTAAGATCCATTTTTATTAACATAAAAATGTACATTTGCGCCTTATATTAGAACATGGCCTGGTGAGATTTGGGGAACATCCTGCAGAAAATTTCCAAATTGATTTCTTGTTTAAATAGAAAACATTTCTTCTTCTCTCAGAAAATACTGGTTACACGTTTAATTGCAGAAAACATTGCAAAGGAACCGAGATAGGCTGGAAAAGCAAAGGTTTTGCATAAAACCAGACTGGTTTTAAGATTATGGTTCTGATTATTACTTTTTAGTAATACATAGTCTAGGCTCAGAAGATCTGGTCATGAGTCTCCATGATGGGAAATTCTATAAAACTTGGCTTTTACCTCCCACCAGACCAGTCTCTGACTCCAGCCACATGCTGACTCCCACTTGCTGTCTCCTCTGGTTTATCTGTGTTGGGGTAAGAGCAGGGCAAAGCTAAGTGGTTACCTGGAGTGATACCTCTAACAGGACCCTGATCTCATTTTTATACAGACAGAGTCTTCTGTTCAAGCAATTTTTGCCAGTTAACAGGCTTGGGAGCAAAGGACTTTGAGCTAGGGCAACCAAATACCATCTTCTTGTAGCAATTTCCCCCAATCAGGCAGGGGACACCAGAAGGTCAGTGCTCACAAAACACTGTTTCTGGGCTCCTGTTTCTTGCAGGGTCTATTTTTTTCTTCTCCCCCTCCCCCCCCCGACCCCGTACTGTGTTTTATTGGGAGGGGCAACAGCGCTGCGAGGAACTGCAGAGGTGAAGGCTGGGTTTTAATGGAGTCCACTGCCTTGCAGGGGACAGTGAGGATCTGGCTGGAGTGAGCAACTGTAAGGAAAGGGGGCAAACTAAACCAGTCCTTTCTTGGCCTGCCACAATATCACATGCACAAGCAATAGTGGTTGGTTTATCATGAAGGACAGAGCTGCCCAGCGCGGCAAATCCATGTGGGAGCCATGCAAATGTCCTCAGCAGTGAGCAGCTAGTGCTGGGCAGGCCAGTGACACTAACAGACCTGCTGGTGGATGGATTTCCCCATATTTCTCTAAGATGGGTATTGCAGGGGCTGTAAAAAGCAGGAGATTCTATCTGACAGAGCAGTGGTGTGATGTGGTGCGCTAAACCTCATCACGCCTGCTACAGATGGAGAAGGGAGAACTTTGTCAAAAGTGGTTGTCATGACAAAGAAATCACGGAGGAACACAGGGAAGATAGTATCAAGACAAGGAGATAAATTAAGGAGATGCATTTTGAATGTTTAATGGGCTGGAAACATCGGAACAAATGCTGTATTGCCTGAGGGAGCTGGCGTGCAAGTCCAACGCCAGCCACAAGTGGAAATGAATTCGTGGGGTATCTCCCTGCTCATCCCCAGGAAGATGAGCGCCTTGCTGCAGTGAGCGCTCTGGGCTGCCAAGAGGCCCAGGACAGGAGAAGAATAGTAAAACAGATTAAATAAAGAGATTAAGGTCTTGTCTACACAAGAAAAGTTGTATCAGTTCATTTAGGTGGATTTGGAGTGATGCAGTTAAACTAGAGAAACCCCCAAGTTTAGGGGCACTTCATCTCCAGCTGCAGTAGGTTCAGCTCCAGCACCTTTGAAGATCCAGGGCCAGATACCTGTCTGAGTGCTCCCGAAAATGCTTTCCTCTCAGCATTGTGAAGTGGGGCAATCCCCTGCAGAGGTGGGTTGAGCACAGATGAATGGGAGACTGTGAGACACCGAGGCGCTGCGGCTGCAGGTGCTGGGGGCCAGGGCCCCTGGGGTACTTCAGGACATCATCCTGTCCTCCCATCCAGGCATGAGGACGGTGGGGCAGGTGGTGAAACTTGGCATGGGCAGCTGTGATGGTGCATGGGGAATTTCCGTGGCAAGTGCTTTCATGCCATCTATCCCGGGTGCTAAAGGGTTTTTTCTGCCTTTTATGCAGAGGAAAATACCATCAGAGCAGCAGAGGATCAGGACTCCCCTGGGGTGCAGTCTGAGCTGACATTGTCTTGTTCAGTGAAGTTTCCTCACATTTGTGCAGGCTGAAGATGATTAGGATTTTATTCCGCTTTTCAGGCTGCCTAATAAATGAGTTGTCCTCACAAAGCATGCCAGAAAGGGCAGAAATTTTCCCATTAAAATCGTGCATTAGCCGTTCATCTCCAGCACCTGAGCCCTGATGTGCTGCTACCATTGTGTTATCTGAACCTAGTGTGAAACCTGCAGCAGTAAAATGGGACAGTACAAGTCACTGAGGCCTCACTGACAGCTCTGCATCACTTTGACAAAATAAATTGCTCTTTTTCTCAACCTGTTGCAAAAAACCCAGAGGCCTATTTTTAATAGGCTCGGTCCTGTCAAACGCTGCATACATATTCGCACACGCGGTGCTGAGTGCCTGCAGCTCTACTGACATTAATATGAAACTAATATTGATGAGAATATTGGTTTGTTGGTAAATCACTGAGCGGCACTTGGCTCTGTGTTGTGGCCAACACTCTCTCTACTTGCATGCACATACAAAGCTTGCATAACTCTACAGTGAAAGCAAATGCTATTATTAGTTTATAAAGCAAGCTTTGTTGAATTTGGCAGACAATGTGCATGTGTAAATTCCCCCAAATTAATTAAAACATTTGGAGCGATGGTGGAGATAGCAGCACGGCTCATCTAATAGATAGTTTTAACAGGGTCACAAATGCTTTTATGTAATTAATTAATGCTTGGCTACCTCAGGTGAAATAATCTGGGCACGCATGTTTCCTTAAATCAGAGCAAAGGTAGAGGGGCAAATTCGTGCTCTGTTTAAGCAGCTTCCACCAAAGTTGGCCTGAAGCCCACTGTGGTCTTTAATTTATATCTGGAAGACAAAAGTGATCTGAACTGACTCTATGAGCAGAAGACAGAAAACACATGAAATAATAAATAAGGCCATGGTGCTTATCAGCACTGAGTGCAGGAATTTTCTTCTTCATCAGTTCAGCTCCTCTTCCGTAGCCCCAGCATGAAACTGGTCTCAGGCAATGGGATCTTGTGCCAGCCCCTTCACTGATGTGGTGGCTTTGTGAGACGTGAGCTGCTTGTCATTGCTCACCTCCTGCAGGAGAAAGCATGGGATGTTTTGTTGCATGAGCCACCACCATCAGTTTGGTGAATGAGCCGCCTGAATTTAATGGGGTACACGCATCAAAAGTGCTCCAGATAAATGACAGCTAATGACACTAATGTGAATGTGCTCAGGAACACTGCAAAAACAAGATGGCTCGTTATAGATGCTGTGACTCAAGTAGAGCTTTCCCCTCTACCCAAAATCTTGGGCTTGGAACTTTAGATCTGGACTCAGCCTTCCACCTGCCTTGTGCATGGGGAGTCAGGCAAAGCACGAAACACTACAAGGAGATGAACAAAGACCTCTTCGAAAAGAAAACCCACAGCTTAATCTGAAGAAGAATTTCTGAAATTACTGTATAATTCTAGTGTGCCTGAGAACACAGCTGAGGAAAATAACCTTTTTTTCACCAGATCCCACATATGTTGAGAGTGCTGACTGCTCATCACTGCATTATATTAGTATAAAACAACAAATCTGATCTCAGATGAAGGTGAGTGGAGAAGCTTCCCCTCATTTTCCTCTGCAAGGGAGGCACATCTGGCCAGAATCACCAAGGGAATCAACTCAGAGACCAACCATCCCATTTTCCCCTCCTTGCTTTTCAGAACTGCCATCACACTGTAACAGTCTTCCTTATATAAAGTTTATCCAAGTACCTGAAATGCAAAACTATGCCGCTTCCTAACAGAAGGGATGTACTCAGCTGGCTCAGACTCTCTTCTGTCCCACAAACCTGCATAGAGACAGATGAGCACAGCTCAGGAACAGATCCAGCTTTCTATCAAACATTTTCCAATTCAGTGTAATCAGTATCTGGGTATAGCCCAACCTGGTTCAATCCTCCGATGCTGCTGCTTCTTCTCTCTTGTTCATCTTCTGACCTTATAAGACTTACAGTCCAGGCTGCATGTGGCCCAGCTTTAACATATAAATATAAATAAATATATATATTTCTTTCCTGCCCCCTGAATGCCAGGGTTATGGTATAGCTTCATGGCCAGGATACACCCCTTTGTGTGCAAGAAGAGAGCTCCTACCCATGGAGGATGGGGATACTGGAAGTCAAGTCTCACTGGAGGCAGGAGCTCTGTTGTAGGCAGGGGGATGTTTCCCAGGAGTGGATAAAGCAGGTTAAGATGTACTCTGGACTGATTTTAATGCTCTTGCTATGGATAGGCTTCCCTTGAGCACACCTGCCATACCAGACCCATTAGAAGTTTCAGGGATTTCTAGTGCCTAAATCTGAATTCATATACAAAATTTTTTTGCATCTCTGTCCAGATCAGGACTTTTTGATCATCCTGTTAGGAACTTCAAAGTTATAAGGCTCATTCTGAATAAGTAATCTCCAAGACTGAGTGCTGCTGCAGAGTAACTTCAGGTGGTCTGCATTTTATTCTGAGTAGCTCATTACAAAAGTTAAGGAAGCCACGGCAGGGAGGCTGATGGCACTTTCCCTGACTAGAGGTAGCTGGAACTCATCTCATTTTCATGCAGGTAGTCATCTAGGGTTGTCTCGTCCAATTAACTCTGGTATTGAATGGATGCTAAATGAGAAAGCCAGCAATGTTGTTTCCTGCATCACGTTCAGTATTTTCTTTTCCATGACTGTGATGCCTAACAGGTGACCTTCCACCCTGGAAAAATGGCTTGTGAACTAGATATCCTGCACAGCTGTATGTGAGAGTATTTCCTATTTATTGTTTAAAGAAAATCTCTGGAGTAAATTGTGGAAGAAAAACATGGGTATAAATGTGGGTTAGGTTACTCCCTAAAAGACACGACTCTTCAAAGAGCATGAAGCAAAATGCTCACATTCTTCCTTTGTTTTTGCTTCGCTTCCTTTCACCAAATCCTTTTCTTGGATTACTTATATTCTCATCCATTGCACAGAAGATTTTATCACTGCTCACACAGGTACAATGCTGAAGTAACTCCACTGACTCCAACAAAGCTATTTCAGATCTAGGGTGGTGCAAGAGAGAGCAGTCCAGTATCCATTCTCAGTGACAGCACTTGGGCACTGCTGTCTCAGTGACAGCACTTGGGCACTGCTGTAAGACTGTGCAGACCCAAATCAGGGCCTTGTAGTGTTCAACATTGTTCACTCTGTTCCCTCTCCTGATGAAAGGACCATCCTTGCCAAATGGGATGTGATGTAACTCACATTTACAACTTCAATTGCTCCATGCATTTCTTGCCTGTCTCTTGTCATTCTTAGTGTTGGCTCTTTCTTGGTTTCTCTCGCGTTGTTTTCTATCTTTTTTCTATCTCTGTTTATCCTGATAAGCATATTTTTACATGCACACCTGTAGGTACACTCTTTCTGGCCTCTCATGTCTTATGCATTAATCTCATTCTAGCCAAATATTTATGTATGCATTTGTGTGTATATTCATATAAACATATAAAAAAATACTTTCATGACACTATTCTTGCAATGGAAACTGAATTTCTCAAATGTTCTGGCCTTGCTTGACTTGCACGTTAAAACTTCCGTCAAGAAACACCACCATCTCACTGTGAATGAACTGAATACAGCCTTTTATTTGTCTGAACATGCTTCAAAGTGTCCATCTTTACTCATTCTAAAGGCGTGTTCATCAACAGGCACAACCTCTGACGGTGGCCTTCTCTTCAGTGGAGTCCAGCACCCCATTCAGTGGGGTTTAATTTCCTTCCCAAAGAGGATGGATCTCCGTAGTAGAACTGAGAAATTCAGTATGATGGAGCAATTTGGAGGAGCAGAAATCTGACTAGTAGGCTCAAGGACCACATACAGTCAAATAAGTCATAACGACTCTCCTACAGCCACAGAGTAGGATTATTGATTTTTTATGTTTGGGAATCACTTACACCATAGTTACAGTTTGTATGGTAATGGACAGGCCTGATGTGCTTGCTCCTCAGACTCCACCAGTCTGGCTGTATGGGGAGGGATGCAGATGACACCGTCTTTTTGTAGATGGACATTAACATTAAGGACACTTAAAAAAGGATAGGTATTCTTCAACCATGGTTTTGATCTTAAAGTTTGACAATGAAAAAGTCACTCTCAGAACAGCCTGTGCTCCCTGAATGTATTAAGAAGAAAGTCTGTGCTGCTTTTGGATTCTCTTCTCTGTGGCAGCAGCAGAATTTGGCCCAAAATTACGGTAGTCTGCAATTAGTGGAGGAAGCAGATCTTCGGATTTCTTTTTCTTGGCTTTATAAATGGGCCTGAACAGTGTCATTCGGATAGCAAAACCCTGGGCTTTCCAAATGACATGGGGGAGTTTGTACAGAAGGCTGTCTTTTAACCTTGCAGGGAAAACCAAGGCAGCCCTGAACCTGGGGAAGCAGCCATTTCACTCTTTTCACTGAAATCCTTCCAGTAGAGAGACAAACTGTGTCCGTGTCCTGGAGGAAGATCTTACTTTTGTTCTTTCTTGTTGTGTTTCTTCATATAAACATATCCAAGACTGAAAGTATTTGGCTGCTCTTCCTGTCTGGAAACATAGCAGGAGTCATGATGATTAGGTAAGTTAGCTGTGGGGGTGATGCATCTCACTCTGTCTTAACCACCTGGAAATTAGGCTGCTTGGCTTCATGAGTTCTCTTAGCTCCAAGAGCCTGGAGGGGAGAAAATTGCACCTTTTCTGGGCAGTTCAGCCCCTGCCTTAAGCACCTGTCTTGGGGTAGGATGACTTACCCTCTGGAGGTGTTTGCCTCTCTGCCTTATCTACAGCAGGAGTGTATACAACCAGTTCAGACTGAATATATGATTTTTAGAAGGGTGAAGTGAGCTGTCCCTGGATGTCCATCTCCCTAGTCTGTTCTCCCAGTGTCCTATTCCTGTGAAGGCTGCTGCTTCACAGCCAGATTCAAGGTGTCCCAGTCATTATTTTTGTGTCCAAGAGACTGATAGAATGAAATGTCCCATCTACCAGGGGTATGTTTTGCAGGCATATTTCCCGTACCTCTCATTTTGCACAGACTAGAGTGTCTCTTTTTGAATGCAAGGAATCTAAAAACCTATCTAAAAATGATGAGGATTTACCCTGAGCTGTGTCCCAGCAGCTCTGTGTCAAAACATCCCCGCATGTAGTTTTATCAGCTATTTCAGGGCTGTTGGTTTATATCTAACACTGTTATGCTTTGGGACAAAGATACAGTGGCGCCTCCTGGACAAGTATTTTTGTGCTATTAAAAACAGAACTCCTTTTTTTCCTTTCCTAAAAACCAGCTCCAGTAGAAGTCTCTTTAAAAAATAGATAATTTGCTGTCTACTTCTGGTTAATGCTTGATTTACGTTGTTGTTACTGGGCCTTGTAAAAAAGGGCTACTCCTGTCACAACATTTCTAGATACAAAAACAGTCAAGACCAGTCATTTGAAAGTCCTCTGCACTGTAACCTAATATTATTTAGCTTTGGCTTTGATCTCGAGCCTGGAAAAAAAAATCTTTTCCTTGAAACACTGAAAGTTTTCACAGTTCTAATAATGCATCAAAGCCGATACAGTATTTAGTTCAGCCAATCTCTAATATTGGTACACTTCATGAACCCAACTAAATATCTTTTCCCCTTCTTTCAGCTTTAATTTCGTGTTTTCTTTGCAGCGATTCTGGGGAGGAATGTGTTGCTGGTGCTTGGGGAAGCGAGAGGGTGAGAGCGCGGGGTAACGCCAGGCACAGCACAGCCAGATGCTTCCAACCAGAGGACTGCCAATGCCCTGAGCACCTCTAGACGTCTCGTGAGCACAGACTGCTGCTCTTGCCAAACTGGGTGGTGGTTTTGGGGATGGAGGCAAATATCCATTGAGTATTTACTTGATGCTATCAAACTCGTTTGTCTCATAACCAAAGTCAGAGTCCCTAGAGGTGAAATTCAGTGCATCAATTCACTGCTCCATCGTTGAAAGGAGCATCATTAACATGCATTACACATGAACAAATGTGGCTTTGTTCCATGTTACTTCATTAATGCATTATTTAGGGTGATAGATTCGTGAGCCAGAAGGCACCTTTGTGATGACCTAGTCTGATCTCATGAGCACCACAAACTAGTAATCTAAGCAGTAACCTGTGGTTGATCTGTATCATGTATTTTAGAAAAATAGCCAGTTTCCCATGGCAGTTTGGACTGATCTCCCTAGATGTACTGATTTCCAGCTAGTGGTTTGCCAAAGGGCGAGCAGAGAACACAAGAGCAAAGCTGGTGTTTGCTGTGCCGATCTGGAAGAGGAGTTTCACCCTAGGAAGCCAGACAGGCCCAAATACAAACAAAGATGGAAGCTGCTCCATTCTGTAAATCTGACTTTAAATATATCCTTTGGCTGAGAGCCTATTTCCCCTTTTAAGTCAAAGTGGAAAGCAATCCACTAAAGGAAGAGAATTCACTAGTTGGATACCTTGGGTAAGGTCTGAAAAAATACAGCCTTTTGGATTTCATATTCCATATGGATTTGTTTTTCTGGAGGAGAAGAAATACCCAGAGAAACGTTTGCAATTCGGGGTTCTCCCATTCAAGTGAGAAGTCTGTTCTCGTTTTGAGTGTACAGCCAAAAAAGAATGACCTATGGAAATGCACTTGTTTCAGTGAGGGACCAATGAAACGTTGAAGTCCATGAATCTGCCTAAGGTTTAGGGGTTTTTGGTCAGCTTTGAGCAGAAGCAGCCCATGAAGGAATGCTCTGTTGAACCTATATTTGAGAGCAATGCAGTATTTCATTGAAATTCCAGGCAAGCTGTTGCTGAAGTGCTGCAGAAAAATAAGTGCTGAAACAAAAGACAGAAGCAGTAACGGGGCAGGGGGGTGTTGTGATGATGAAGTTCTGGGGAAATTATTGATTTATTGAATGAAGGTCAAAAGTACTCAGCAAAGAGGCAGAAAATCTTAGTACAAATAGACTCGATGGGGAAATGAGGAAATTTAACGTTGAGCAGGAAAAACCAGTGCACACAACTGTAAATGAAGCGTTTAGAAAAGTTAAATAAGGAAGGTCAAGGCTTTCCATGACATACATCAGTTGGTACAGTGCTGCAATAAGCAAACACATCTCAACAGGTGTGACTGGCAACACTGGCCCTTGCTTGATGGAGGAGAGGCAAAACCAGTATGACACATGATGAATTAGCTCAATTGCCAAAGGAGGCTGGAACTCCTGGGCTAAATCCATGCAAAGAATCATTTCTTTGGGCAAGGTCTGACCTCTACCCTTGGAGTTGGATGGCATGACTATACCACAGCCTCCCTGCTAAGCACTCTTAACTTCCAAACCACAGTGGCCACATCCGAACTACCTGTGGGGAACAATCTCCCCCCCTTGCGAACTCCCAGGCTGTAGCACTTGAGAAGGCACTACCTGACCTGGCCCCAAATCCTGCCAGGCTAATATTAATGCTTCTGGACATAAGGGGCAAAGAAATCCAGTATAAACCTTCTTCCTGCAGTGTGTTCATTTGAGGTATGCATGAATTACCAAAGCCGCTTCTCTTATGTGCTATTCATGGAGTTTTCCTCACTGCCAAATACAACTATGTCATTTGTAAACCAGGATAACCACTCAAAATCCAGCCAGGAGAATACCAGTGGATTCCCTCAGTGTTTCAAAATGGCAGAAGTTGTCGTTGCAGAAATCCTCTCTTAGTGTCCTTCCTGCCACTCATTGTCTCTCAATTTTCCAAGCTGTGGCTTTCCCACAGTGAAGGTGTGGGACAGCTGGCTCAAGAGAGTGGTGTGGAAGGGCAGCACAGCAGGGGTTATGTGGGAGCAAACAGGCTCTTGCATTCTTTTGACATGTGGCTCCTGACTTAGATCTTCCCTGTTCTCCAAAAGAGAGACAGACAGTGTTAAACCCTCTGCTCCCCTCAGCAATTCTTGAGATGGGAACTCAAGGCTCCTGCCATCTCCCCGGGATGTTCAGGCTTCTGCCTCACCCGACCCTGCTTTCCTCTTGTCTGCCTGGTTATAAGGGCGGCTTACCTGGCCACAAACCTGTCTGTGTATATACAATCATTCATTTGTTTGTGTGCATTTCTGAAAAGGCAACACAGAAACCCGCACTGGCACATATGGCTCATACTGGCTTTGGAGAAAAGTTGTGTGCATTTGTTTGCTTGTGTTTTTCATTAAATAACCTAAGTTGTACTGGCGAGGCTGAGCTAAGTGTGGAGTGGTTTGCCTGAAGATTCCTGATGCAAGGCAAGAAGGAGCAAAGCTCTAGAGAAAAATATCTTTGCAGTGCATTTTAACAGACTGAGTAAAGCATTTGTTAAAGTGCTGCTTTGTAGAGAGCAAAGTGTCTCACAGTGTGTAAGAACTGCCTTTGGCCATCAAACCTGAGAGCTGCCTGGTCACAAGTGAATGCTCAGGTGAAGAGTTTAGAGCACATAATTGGGACATCTCAGTTACAAGCGCTCAGGGTTTCTAATGTCTGAAAATGTCCACCCTTGTGGAGCTTGAGACAATTGACCCATTAAGATGAGTGGATGTGACTCCCATGAATTTCTCTCAGTCGCTTAGGAACTGTAAATTTTAAAACCCTGCATTGAACCCAGCTTTGGACTCTAGAGAAGCCTGTGGTAATGAATTCCACAACACAATTAGTCAATGGATAATAACATGCTTTTGTTTGGTCAGAACCCCCTTCACAATGGTTTCTTCAGCTGGCCCTTAGTTCTCACCTTATGAGAATACCTGCTCAATATTTCCACCTAATCCATCTCCTTCACAGAATCATCCCTTTAGAAACCTCACTCTGATTTCCAGTACTATTTACTTGTGTTCATGTTTGTTATCTTCCTGGGAAAGTTACATGGACCTACAAAATCTTTTCACCACTGGTGACCATACCTGCAGGCACATCACACAATAACTTAATATTTTCAAGAGCCAGACATCAATATGCAATTATTGCCAGAAATATAGCAACACTGTGACATCCCCTGCTCCGTCTGGGCAGCCAGGAGCATAGCAGTTAAAGGTTTTTTTTCCCTTCAACTCTGCCAGCTAGCACTGGAAGGAGCACTTTGCCTGAGGCTATTCAAATGCACATATGCAGGAATGCAGCATGGCTTGGCTGCTCACCTCCCCTGCCTGTACTCATGGAAGCAAAACAAACTGCCCGCAAGAAAACTGGATCAGCAGTGGCATGGAAGGAACCGGGGTGCAGTATAACCCCCTTGTAATCNGGGACTATAAATGCCATATAACCTTTCAAACACTCATAAGGGAGTGATCTCTGCCTGTCCCCAGTGAGCAAGAGGCGCTGCCTGGCTGCCCCACGGGGAGTGGCGGCGCTGCCCCTCCGCGAAGCAGAACAACAACGCGTGTGTCGACTGGAAAAATTTAACTGATTAATTAATTAATTAATTAACTGAATAACTGATTAATTTTCTGTGAATAGGTGAAGCAGCAAATAATTATGCACAGATAGTCGAGGTAACACTGTGTATACTTAGAGTTAATATTCCTATGTTTGTCGCTTTCTATCTGTTGAATTTTACTGCCCAAGGTATTGTCCGGCCTCTTGACAATGTGGAGTTCTTCCACTTTTCTTCATCCGGAGTTTTAGATTGAGTGGCCTCAGTTGTCTCCTCTGCAAATGTTATCGCTTCACTGTCAAAAATGCTGCAGCTTCCTCAGAGAAATTGCCCGTTTTGGTGCTAGTCTGAACACAATGAACTCTACGTCATGGAGGTGATCATGCTTATGAAGCTGTTTGGAGAATGAGGTAGGGCACCCCAGTGCACCTCTGGATCTGAGCATCACCTTCTGGTCTTCCCACAGTGGCAGCACACTTAACATGGCTGCCCTGCAGGACACGGATCAAGCTGGTGATGTACTTCTCATGGGTGAGGGCACAAAGACAAAGAGGCCATGGCAGTGCTCTGCTGAAGAGTGAAATAGGAGCCTGATTAAGAGGGGAGAGGGCCAGGAGCCACGTGTGTCATTGTCACTCAGTGTGAACAGTCTGACCAGTGTATTTGCTTCTCTAGCTCTGAGTGGTTGTCCACACCTGGGCTTGCCTTCTAATTACCAAGGTTCTTCTAATGCTCATGTGTGGATAGCAGTACTGGAAAAATACAGAAAAGCCCACAGTGCTGATCAAAAGTAAGGAATAGCTCCTTTCCAGGGGAGAGAATACACTGGGAAGAGAGATGGCTGAAGGAGGATACAACAGAGATCCACAAAATCAAGAGTCGTAGGAAGAAAGCACCTAGAAGATCACTGTGTCTTCCAGTAATAGAATCAGAGGATGCCAAATGAAACTCCCAGATGGCAAGGTCAGTGCAAAGGAAAGAAGGCAGTTGTGCTCCCAGGGAGGAGGTGAAGGTGGAGG
>WEKX01006266.1:177276-206861 GCA_013390025.1 Pitta sordida
ACACAGACTCACACAGAGACACACAGACACACGTTGTCACAGGGCGGTGAGGGACTATAAATGCCATATAACCTCCCAAACACTCATAAGGGAGTGATCTCTGCCTGTCCCCAGCGAGCAAGAGGCGCCGCCTGGCTGCCCCACAGGGAGTCGCGGCGCTGCCCCACCGTGAAGCAGAACAACAACGCATGCGTCGATTAGAAAAATTTAACACATTAATTAATTAATTAACTGAATAACTGATTAATTTTCTGTGAATAGGTGAAGCAGCAAATAATTATGCACAGATAGTCGAGGTAAGACTGTGTATACTTAGAGTTAATATTCCTATGTTTGTCGCTTTCTATCTGTTGAATTTTACTGCCCAAGGTATTGTCCGGCCTCTTGACAATGTGGAGTTCTTCCACTTTTCTTCATCCGGAGTTTTAGATTGAGTGGCCTCAGTTGTCTCCTCTGCAAATGTTATCGCTTCACTGTCAAAAATGCTGCAGCTTCCTCAGAGAAATTGCCCGTTTTGGTGCTAGTCTGAACACAATGAACTCTACGTCATGGAGGTGATCATGCTTATGAAGCTGTTTGGAGAATGAGGTCGGGCACCCCAGTGCACCTCTGGATCTGAGCATCACCTTCTGATCTTCCCACAGTGGCAGCACACTGAACATGGCTGCCCTGCAGGACACGGATCAAGCTGATGATGTACTTCTCATGGGTGAGGGCACAAAGACAAAGAGGCCATGGCAGTGCTCTGCTGAAGAGTGAAATAGGAGCCTGATTAAGAGGGGAGAGGGCCAGGAGCCACGTGTGTCATTGTCACTCAGTGTGAACAGTCTGACCAGTGTATTTGCTTCTCTAGCTCTGAGTGGTTGTCCATACCTGGGCTTGCCTTCTAATTACCAAGGTTCTTCTAATGCTCATGTGTGGATAGCAGTACTGGAAAAATACAGAAAAGCCCACAGTGCTGATCAAAAGTAAGGAATAGCTCCTTTCCAGGGGAGAGAATACACTGGGAAGAGAGATGGCTGAAGGAGGATACAACAGAGATCCACAAAATCAAGAGTGGTAGGAAGAAAGCACCTAGAGGATCACTGTGTCTTCCAGTAATAGAATCAGAGGATGCCAAATGAAACTCCCAGATGGCAAGGTCAGTGCAAAGGAAAGAAGGCAGTTGTGCTCCCAGGGAGGAGGTGAAGGTGGAGGACCTATTGCTGCCAGGGGTGGTAGGTGCCCAATGTTTACATGAGCTCAAATTCATGGAAGAATTATCCATTGACAGTTATTAAACACAAAACCGCAACCTCTGCTCCAGGATATCCATGAAGGGTGGAAGAACATCCTGGAGCAGCAGTATTATAAGCTTGTCCTTTTATACTCTTCCCGGGCATCTTTTTTTTGCCAGGAAGAGAAAAGATCCTGAGATAGATGGATCCTCGATCTGGCACACATGGGCATTCTTAGGAATGCAGGTGTGTTCTTCACGGCACAGGAGGGTTTTTATGGCATTTGGACAATTTGATCCCAATAATCTTAGAAACTCATTGAAACAAGGTTATGGTTAAGACAACTCCACAGGACACCAGAGCCCAAATCCTTTTACTGATCTCGGCCCAAAAAGGCTGCTGACTTCCCCATGTACACCTCCGATCCAGCGAAGAGGAGCAACTTTTCCTTCTGAAGGAAAGACAGTGCAGCAAAACTAGTAGTTTGTTGAAACTAGCCAGGTGTGTTGGATGGTCTGGGTGTTGGTGTGCCCTGTTCAGTGTTCAGGCTGATCTAGCTGTATGAGGTCATTCAACTTGGCAAATCACAGAATGTCGAGTTATGTAAGTAGTCAAATCATAGCGTCATATTCCAAAATCTATTTCCAAATATACGTATGTGAGAGGTGCAGTGAAAAAGCTGTGTGTTTAGTGTGGTTGGTGTTGGTGTAGCAACACTTTTTTCATAATGGAGGGTTATTTTGGAAAGAAACACTGTATGAGATGGCATAGTTCTTAGGACTGCTGAGATACTTCATGTGTTTGAAACCAAGTGGATGCAGGATGTGCAAGAATCAAGGTCACCCGGAGATGTAGGCCACCCAGCCTGAGAGCTTGGCTCAACCATGCGAGAGTCATTTCCTCAGCCTGCCAAAGCATGAACCATAACCATAGGGGTTAGCCTATGCTCGTGTATGTCATGGTGTTTATCTGATAACGCTGCCTGATGATTAATCTCTACAATTAATTGCACATTAGTATAGTTCACTGCAGCACACTGAAATGGCAACGGAGATTCCCTCCTCAGCAAAACAAAGGAGTTTTATGGCTCATAATAGAACAGGTAGAAAAAAGAACCGTATTTTAAATTTGTGCGATGCAACGTGTTGAATCCATGTGTCACCTGTGTTGTGACCCTCTCTCCTTGGCCTTTTGACACCTCGGGTGCAGGAGTTGCTTGTTACCACTCTGGCAACCTTGGACACGGAGAGATTGTGGTTATCTAGAGTAGTCTTCTGCTGAAAGGAGACGGAATATCTGCACCAATCTTCCTCTGCAACCCTGGGTGGGAGTGCTGTATTTCAGCTGGCAGACCCGTATCGTGGAGCTGCTGTGGGGTGGGATGCTGTCCTGGTTATATGCAGATAAGGGAGTGTGCTGAGCTCCCCAAAGGGGCTGTGAGGCTGCTCTGAGGGTGTGTGTCTTATCCCTATTATGGCTCTCTATGAGCTTCTCCAGGAGACTAAAGCCATGATTCAGTAATTTCTTCCTTTTGAGCTCTCACGGTGGCAGGCAGTTCTTCACTCTGGGGTGTGATAGGATGACCTCTGGTCTAGGGGAAGGAAAAACCTTTTCAGGCTGCACCTATTCCACCTACAATTGCAACACTGAAAGTGTAGTTCCTTCCTGCAGGTGACCAACCTCTGCTGTGGATGCATCGTCACAGCACTCTTGGATCAACATCTAAAAGGGGATGGACCCAGGACAGACCAGGTCTGTGAAGCAACCAGACACAGTACCGTGGTCCTCAAAGTGGAGAATCTCAGCAAGAAAACACATGAATGCTGAGAATATGCTAAGGTCAAGAAAGGTGAATGACCTCCAGAGTGGGTGGATAGGGGAGAAGAGGGTAAGGTTGCACAAAGATAATCTACTGCGAAGTAACATGATAAAAATCATGCAATCCCTGGGAGGGACCTTATGTCAGACCACCCTTGTATAAAGAACTAATCACTAATCAGAGCATTTGCAGAAAGTTAGGTTGACTGATGACCAACTTTTGCACAACTTCTTCTTTGCTGTGATTTCTATAAAAGCCTCCACACAAGAAGATGTGATAGCTTTGCAAACTATCACCTAGCACACATTTCTGCACAGAATGGCAATAGAGGTTAGAAGGTGGATCTTGGCTCTGGGTGTTCCTTCCTTGGATCTGGCTCTCTGGGCTCAGACCTAAACATCAGTTGAGGGACAACAGTACCATGGCTGGATGACAACCATTCCAGTATAACCATGATGAAAAAGCTGGCAAGGCAAAGTTGAAGTCTGTGGGAGCAGCCCCGTGGAGCACATGAGCAGGCTCAGCTTTGCTTCTTAGCCTGAATTTGGCCCCAAATGTTGTAAATGTTTTTGCACACTCCTTGGTTCTGAGTCGTTTGTGGAAGGATGAAAGGAAGCCAGATGGAAACATAGGGAACCTAAAGCATCTCTAGAAGGAGAGGAAAGTTAACCCATACTTGTTTGCTTGACTATAGTCCAACAATGGGTGCCAGGAGGAAAGCAGGCAAACCCCACTCCCATTTCTGGCAGTAACTGTCTCTGCACTGTGTTTTTCAGTCTATCGGGTGGAGGACGGTCTCAGTGGTTCTCATCTGACAGAGCACTAAGCTGAGAAATCCTGAGTGTGACATGAAAATAAATCTCATGAACAACAGGGTGTTAAACAGACCAAGGAGTGGACACTTGAGAATTCATGGTTGACCTGAGTTCATGGCTTCTTAGCTGGCTTCCAGGGCCATCACCACACTGTCCTTGTCCCCATGGAGTTGCCCAGTGCTTGGGGCTGGGGCTGGTCCACCACCTTGCTCCTGTCTGTGAGAGGGAGGTTCTCTGGCTACCAGGTCCTGTCCTGCAATAGGGAGCCACCAGCCCCAACACTGGAATGGGGCAAAGGAACTGAATATCCCTGAAACTAGTGTGAAAGGAGTGAGATGGACAACATCTCTTTCTGGGACTCCCCACATTATCCTCTAATGAAGCAAGTGAATTTTACTAAGCTGAAGTCACCACCACATCCAGATGAGAGTATGGACTGTCTTCTTATAGGCAGGACCCCGGATGCTGCAAGGCAACGCAATTCATGCCGGTAACTCTGCAGGTCTCTTATGAATTTATGGAGAAGTTCTCGAAGCTCAGTGACATTTCATTGATTGACACTAAGATGAAGATATCTTAGGCTGTTGTGAAATACTTATTAAAAAATTTGTATGAAAGCCGTGTGAGGATGCGAAAGGCCTCAAATGGTTTCTCCTAACCCTAAAAGAACAACAAATGGAAGTGTTGAAGAAAGTTCCCATTGTCAAAAAACTGTTGAATATAAGGGCCCGTGTTAGAAGATGGAGTCTCCAGAACAAGGTGCTGCTAGAAACTTCTGTCTTTCAGTTAAGGAAGTTATACACTTAGCCAGGTACTCCTGCCTGCCAAATCTATTTTTGCTATGTAGTGTCAGCTGTTTAAGCACATTGCTGGGAAATATGGGCTTTGGCATGAGACCATCCAATAAAATTATCTGCAGTCTAACAAGCTGGTGGAAAACCTATCCAAACCACAGGAAACAGCTGTAGCAGGAGAAGTGACCGGAAGGCAGGCAAATGTAGAATAAACATGAGAATGCTCAAGAGTTAGGGAATGGAAGTTGTCACCTTGGAAGGAAACACAAGTATGTTGGCTAAACCGTCTGAAACAGACTTTGCCACATGGTGAAAGAGATGGAGAATTGATGGGAATATAGAAATTCAGTTGTATATTCAGATATATTTTAGAGAGATATATATTGAGGAGTCCAATGTAGATCTGGGAATTCAAGCCAGGGATAGCTCCGTCTCAGAGGGACAAATGCAGGAAGCTGCTCTCTGAACACTTATTTGCCATTTGTGAGCACATTCTGTGAGTAGTAATGAGTGGTTTGCCTTCATGGTGAAATAAAACAGTGAAGGATCTTCTGTCAGTCCTCTTCTACGGATGTTGTGCACAGTTAAACTGGGAACAACAGTGCCTGCCAGAAGCCAAGAGTAGAGTCACTGCACAGAAAACCAAAACAAAAGCAGCTGCAGGAGAGCTGGAATCCATGGGGTTGCCCCTTCTCTGTGGGGAAGAGATTGCCTTTTCGAGTGGTACAAAATAATTGCCACAAGCAGCTGTTTGGGAGCCTTGGTTGGGTGAGGTTATCCCAAAGGATACATGGGAAATAGGCAGCATTTTCCCCAAAGCCAGAACAGAGACCCCTGAGCTGTCTGCTCTGCCCTAGAAAGCCTCAGATGAGCCCTAGGGCATGGCACAGTCAGAATAAGGAGCTTTCTGGTGCTTTGTTACAGTATGGCTGAAGACACCCTACATTAGAGCTCAGCATATGTACAAACCATACATTCACAGACTCTCTGCTCTCTCCTGTCAGGAGGAGATGTGTGTGGTACATCAGCCTCTAACAGAGGTCACTCTTTATACAAACTGCTGTGAAACAAGCTCAAGAAATAATGCTTCAAAAGATTATATTTTTCAAAGAAGAGTCTGGAGAGGGCAGGGATTTCTTTCAGAATTTAGTCATCAGAAGAAAGGAAGAGGCTCTGAGCTCTTCTGGTTTAGATGCTGAGTCTCTCTAGGACATGGAAAAATTAATTTGACTGTTCTGCCCCTTCTTCCCTGCTGTGAAAAACAGACAGTGAATTCTCGAAGCCAGAATGTAGATTATTTATACAGATCATAAATGTAATGTCGGGACTAACCATGATTGTGGAATGGCCTTTCTCCCTGTGTGAGCATCAGCTCTAAATAATTAACTCTTCTGAGATTTCTCTAAGCTCCCAAATTCACTTGGGACCAGGGAAACAGGAATATGTACTAACTGTAGAATCAGCAGCAGCTTTGCTGGACAAAGCACTGAACTCCTCTTTTTCAATTTCTTGATCCCTAAAACTGGGATGTCTATCTGTTTTACAGTTGCATAGTGAGGATTGATTTATTGTTTAATTTGTGTAAAGAATTAAATAAGTGCTAAGTATTATTATTATCAAGCCAGAAGGGTGAGTCAATGACCCATTTCCTATCTCAGCTTGCCTTCAAGGTGTTGATGTTTCTGGCAGATTACAGGAATTGAATATCTGCCACAGGTTGTATTAATACAGCGATGCAAATAAAGCACTTTTTGTGAGCATTGTGTTGCTTCATGCCTTGTAATTAAAAAGTGCATAGATAAAACTGCTTTTGGATGCACAGCATCTTCACAGGCTTCAGAGGTTCACAGGTTCAGTCTCCCCTGGACTTACAGCAGTAGGTTCCTACAGACACGTGAAGAGATGGGTCCATGGGGAAGACGTACAGAGAGGACAGGCTGGTTTGGTTCAGCTTTTGTTCTGCTGCAAGATTTTCTGCAAGTCTTCTACAGATCAGCTGGGAAAATCCTCACAGATCACTTTGGAAAAGCTCAAATGTCACCCATCTGCTAAGGCTGTTAAGATACAAGCACGTGTCACTTAGGCAATCCAGAAGAGCTGACTTCTTATCCCTTGACCATGACATCAAACAGGGAGCTCACCTGTCTTTAGTCACTGAGTACAGTGGCAGTGCCAAGAACATTTATGCAAATTGCTCACTGAGAAGCATCACTGTTCTGATGTCTGTCATTGCATTTCCTGAAACTGATGGGAGGTTGTCTTGAAGTCCGTGAATCCACACACCCTCCTGAACGGGTCCCAGGGTGCAAGGTCAGAGTTTGCATTAACTACTCAGATATTCCTTGTCCTTTCACTGTTTTCCCTTGTCACTTGTGGATACGTTCCCTCTGGTGGAAGTGCTGCTGAATGGAGTCTTGTCTCCATTAAAAACAATGGTATCTTGGCCACTGAGTTAGAAGTTATTGTCCTAAAAGTTATACTGAAGAGGGAGTTTATCTCAATTAAGATAGATTGCAAAATTCAAAGCAAATGAATCTTCCAGGAGAAAAATATCCTGTCTGAGCACTTTCATTCAGAGGCATCTGCAAAAGAATGTTGAATTTAGTTTTACTGTTCGGGAGTAGGACCTCAGAAAAGCATCTCCTCAGATTCTGTTGTCATTATTTCAAACCCCAAAATACTTCTCATTTGTCAGTGAAATGAACCTTAAGGATTTTTGTCATTTTTTTTCCAGTTCTGAGTATCTAAAATGAAGTCCTGAAACCATTTCCTAGTTATTTAGGCAGGCAAAAAATAGATTGCTAAATAGTGTTGTTTTGTATCAGACTGTTGAGGCTGGGTTGCTGTTTTTGAAACAATCAATAATTTATCGCTTGTACCTTTTTGCACTAAAGTACCTGTGCAAAGCTGGTCCATAATTCCCAAGGACAAGAGGCAAATGGAAATATAAAGACCCCCTACAGCTTCTGTAAGGTCTCTTCATGCATCCACGGTGCTGCAAGCCCTGCAATTTCATCTACATAACCAAGTTCTGTTTAGAAAATCATGAAATAAGGTGTTTCAGAACTGACTTTGTTTATTTTCAAGGCTGAATGTGTAAGGAGTCAGTCAAATGCACAAGTCAGAGGCAACTATCAATCCTTGTCAATGGGATTAGCACTGGCACACAATCTTGCCTGATCCTGTTTCCTTACACTCACCTGTTCCTCGTGTTTGCTTTAACCACACCCTTGGCTTTGTATCTCACTGCTGACTTGGCACCACGCTTCACCTTCCCTTTTTTACTAGAACATCCTCCCACTCATGCCTGTCAAATGCCCACCATCCCCCATCAACAATACCTTTATCCCAAAGGAAGCTCCTTTGCAATCTTTTCTCAATGTCCCGAGGTGTGATCCTTGCCTTAGTGAGATGGTATCTCAATAAACTGATGTATTGTCTGTGCATGGAAGTCAACAGAAGGTCAGCAGGGCTGATGCTTACTAACTATTGTTGTAAGTGGATCTGTAATGGTTTTGCCTTGCCATAAGCCTGGTGCTGACAGTTCGTAATTAAAGGCAACTATTTGTCATCATGTTCTGGGATTTCCACTGATGTCTTTCCTCTGTTTTTGCTGTTGATAAAAAACCACTGAATTCTGGTGCCGTTTCTTTCCTGCTAGGAATCACTTTATACTGGAATGTTTCCACCATCGCATAGAAAACACATCTATGCCTCCAAAATGCTTTTTCCATAGTATAACGGAGCTTTAAATAACCTTTTCTTGTATTGAATAGGTTATTATAATCATTAGGATAAGTAATTAAAAAAAATAAAAGAGACAATCATATAATTTGGTAAAATTTGATGGTAAATACTGAGGTAGTCTTAAAAGGGACCTAGAAAGACAGAAGACGGTGAAGTTGTCTAGATACAGAACCTGTCCTCTACACAGTATGCTTAAACAAGCAAAACTGTTTAGATTCTAAGGCTGCCAGTGGATTCTAAGGGAAAGCCAGTGGAAGAGAAGACCTTTTGGATCCATGGACACTTTTAGACTAGGATAGAATTGGGAAAAGAATATGAAGATTCAATTTTTATCTTCATCACCTTGCTTCCTTGGTTCCTTTCTGAATCTACTTCAAGAGCTGTCACTAATCCCGACCAGACCTTGCACACATGATAGAGTTTTCCATTTGTGTCAGTGTTGCATCTATTCTCCTTGTCCAGGTCCATCTCTTTGGCATGTACATGTGGATAATAAAGGCAGGAAAGCGAAAAACACACAGTAAAACAGTTGGAACAAAGTAGCTCGCACTGGCATAACAAAGACAGGGAGAGTGGAGGCAGAACGTGACCTGCAGATAGAAGGAAGAACAAAAAGATATCAAAAACCTAAGACTTAGATGGGCAGGCAAGATCTATACAAGCAGACACTGCTGACAGAGAAGGATTGCTGTTCTGGTTGTCCTCATGTTTGCAGAGAACAGTAAAACACTACCCTGGTTTGCTCCATAAATTGCTTGGGGGAGTCAATTTGACAGCCAGTTTTAACAAGTGTCCAGAGTAAATCACAGACCTGTCAAGCATAATGCCTGACTAGATGAGATACATGGTGTTAGGAGTTAGCAGTAAGCCTACAAAACATGGAAGAAAGCATGGATCAGCAAGGAAATTGGACTACTGCCAAAACCCCAACCAATTTCAGCATTGTAAAATTGATTTTAACAAATGGCAGGCTCCTTTGCTCTATAAATAAAAAGAGAACAAGGAAGAGGAAGCTGTTCTGCTTTGTAGTGAAACACAGTAGAGGTGACAGATAATATAGGTTGGGATCCAAAACTAAATGAGCACTCTGCTTGAGTTTCTCTTTGGGACACCAAAATAAAACCTGTGGGCAAAGACACCTTGTCTAACAAGAGAGTCTCTATGTGAGTGAAAACTACAGCAGTTGTAGTAGAAGCAAAAACCAAAGGGTTCAATATGGACACACAAAATGGAACTGATTATATTTTATTGATTAGATTATATATGAAATGAAGCTGATAAGACTTCTAGGTAAAATTGCATTTGGAGTGAGGAGTCAGGCTATCAAATCCATGTTGGTACGGTATGGTTGGAGAGTTGCAGTCATAGTGCTTACTTTGAAGGATGAATGAAAAGCCATCTGAGAACCTTGAGTCATTAGTCTGACACAGAAGTAAATATGTTTTTGAAAAAAGTGTGACTGAAAAACTAATTGAAGTCATGGAGGTAAATGGAAATGAAAAAATGCAATGAAGATTCATCTAAAGATGAAGACTGTAGAATCACCACATTTCTAAGCAAATGATACCTTAGGGAACTACAACAGACTTCAGGTGGGAAATACTTAATGTCCTTATCAATAACTGCAGCAGGAATGACAAAAGTATATTAGTAAAATATGATGATGGCCATCATATGTGAGACAAGGACACGTCTAAAACCAAGCTGAATTTGAAAATTTGCAAGTACAATATAAAGTATTTTTCCCTTTAGTCTGCAAGTTGATTGAATACCTCTTCCATTTCTAAAGGGTCTCTCTTTGTCTCCTATGACAAACAAGCAAGTGATTCTGCAGGAGGTATAAATCAGAAGGTAAATCCGCTTTGCTCTGGCTTTGTTGGCTTTACCACATTACCCAGAGGAAAAGGGATGTAAACATTTATTTTGGCCTGAGTATGCCACTTGTGGAGCAGATCTGATGAACAGAATGATGTCACTTTTAATTTTCTGATCTCAGCCTGGATATAAAGATAAGAGTTAGATAAACAGCTCTCAGGCAGGTCTGTCGGTCTCTGCAGTGAGATGACGAGAACCAAGGAAAGTGGGAAGAAATGGAGAAGATAATTGCAGTCTGAACATTCCTGAGATGACTTGACCATGGGAACAGTCACTGTGAGGTGGATGGAAGGGGAGTTTAAGATCAGCCTTCCCCAGGGCTAACCTGGGAGGGAGCTGCAGAGGGTGAGTAGACTTCAGGGATGATGCATACAAACAGCTGTGGTTCCCCCTTGGCTTGTAACAAGGGACTCAGAAACTGAGCTAGCAGTGAGGGATAGGTGAGCCCATGGCTTTATTGGCCTGGACCATCACTGTCCCTTCCTATGCCGTGGCCAGAGCAGCCAAACCCTGAAACTTCATCCATGGGGATGGATAAAAGTTTATAAAGTTCAGTTTTACCTTGACTGACGGGAAGTCTCAGACACCCAGAGAAACCTGTACTGAATGTATCGTTATGATGATTAACATTGCAATCAGGGACATTTGCAATCTCAGACCTGTTTAACACCACTGCCAATGCCAAGCAGACTTCCTTAAGGATGGGCAGAAGGAGCAGAGAACAGAACATACTGAATCAATTAAATGCCCTACCCAAAGCATCAAATGTCATGGCAGTGCTTGGTCAGAGTTCAGCCAGAAACCAGAGAGGGTGGAAAGACTCACAATCGGTGCAAGACGCCCAGAAGCCAGAGGTGGTCAGCAAGGGCTTGAGGACAGCCACTTGCTCCACAGAATTTGGGGGATTCAGGACTTGTCATCTTCTTCTCTGCTGTGCTTGAGTAGAGGATATTTTATAAATATTTTAGAAATCCATTAGAATTGCACCAAGTACTTTTCAAGTCCATGTCGCTTGCACCAACAGTGCTCCCTACCTATATTATCACAGGAGCAATTTACTCTGTTTCTTGAAGTCATCCTGGAGCAATCAGGTGTAGCATTAGCATTTTTTAAGCTCTGCTGGCGGTGTGTAACAGATAAACTGAGCAGCACCAGGGAGACTGGCAAGCAACACTATAAAGGCATGTCAAAGAATGAGTCATTGTCAAGCCTGCAAGAGACAAAAAGATTGATTACGGAAGAGCTGAGAAATAGGTTTGATAATGACTCACAATATCCCACCCTTTTTACATTCACAGACCTGCCAGCTGATTCATAGCTTGCATTCTGCCTTGCTTCTCCCTGTCAAGGTGATCCATCAAACAAGGGTCCACCAATTAAAATTTCCACACAAAAGAGGGAAGTTTTGTGTGGGAGCACTCATCCTCTTTTGCATCCACACCTGGAAAACCCCTTTTTCTGCCCTTCAGCCTGCTGCAAAGCCCATAATTTTGGGGAAAGGAGGTGTTGCAAAGTCAGCACAAGGGACACCATGAAAACTGCAGAATGGAGGGGGGAATGATGTTTCCTTGCTGAATGTCTGTCTTTTATCAAGTGAGATTTACTGTGTTCCCTAACTTTACCATTATTCTGAAGTCTGGAGATTTTTGGAGGAGTTTATCCATGGTCTACCAGTTGCCACTGACGCTGTTTTTGTCGTGCTAACAACCACATCTGGCCAACTCAGTACTTCCATACAGTCTGCTCAAAAGAACAACCTCTGCCAGGAACATCCTACTGTCCCTATTGGGACCCTACTCTGTGAGCCCCTTTTTCTTGCCGTGGGTTGCCACGGAGAAGCCAGGAGATGACAGGTTGGGAAGGGTCAGACACAGCAGAATGGGGGAAGCTGAGCACGACAATGTGCATGGGAAGGGGTCTCTTTGCGGGGAGCTGCCTGTTGACCACCTGAGTGCTGGCCAAGCAGGCCCAAACTGGAGCACAGCATGGTGCTGTCAGCAGTGTGACAGGATGACAACAGGTTAAATAACAGGTGATAGGTGATAGGTTGGACTCGATGATGTCTCTGGTCTTTTCCAACCTTACTAATTCTTTGATTCTCTGTGTGGTCAGAGGGCTGTCGATGACTCTTAGATCACACCAAGTCCATCGGTAAAGACTTCATTTTTAGGAAGTGGTTATATCAAATGGACATGGGCTTTTGTTTCACCATTGTCTACTGAAAGGCACTAAGTTCCTGCAGCAGAAACACCCTAGAAAGGAAAGATCTACAGCAATAATGTTGAAGAGGAGCTGGGTCACTGTCTCTTTACTTTTAACATCAGATGAGATGTAAGGAACCACAAGCAGAAAGCAAAAAACACAAGAAGATGTCATGGGCTGCAACTCGACCCGCAATTCAGAACACTTCTGAAAATCCCACCATGTGTTTTAAATATTTTCCAGGGCACCTGGAACTCAGGATAGATACATTTTAAGATCAAAAGGAAAAAAAGAGTCAAATTTATTTTATTTTGCAGGCATAGCCTTTTTGGGTTTTTGCCTAGTTGCCTAAAGAGTGTCAGAAAAACAAAGGTGAAATAGAATTGTCTTTGGGAAGAGTAAATACATGTCTATAGCAAGAACCAGTCAAACACATGCAGATCTTACCTAGGGTACAGCTCTAAAAACAGTGCTGGAGGGTTTCAGGAGTGTTTGCTCTCAAGAGGTCTCAGTGACTTCACCAACTTTCTTGGGTTTACATTTACAAGTGGTGTCATCTGCTAGCACCTTTCCAGCACATCTGGCTTAGCTTTCCACAGCTCACCTGGGTTCTCACTGCCAAATGCATCATCAGCAGTAACACAAAATCCAGATTCCGCCACCCAGTACCCTGACTCAGTGTTGGCATATTTGGGGGCTCGTGCAGATAGTGAGGAGAAAAGCAGATACGCTTGTAGCTGGGATGAAACTAGCTGTTAAGTTTTCAGTGACTGAGATTTAGTGATAGAGTCCTGAATGTCCACAGTGTCTTTTCACTGTTTAATTGAACAAGACGAGGAAGGGACAGCCAAGGGAAAATTTGAGTTGAGCCACAAACAAGAAGAAGTGGTCAGGTTTGCTTTTCTCTAATGCCAAACTTCCTGGTAGTCTGGGAAGTGCAGCAAAAACATTAAATGAATGTAGCTGATAATACTGCTTGTGTGAAAGAGTACTGTTTACACGATACTTGAGGACATCCTTGCCCATGGGTAAGGGCTGTGACGTGTAGCACTGCTCAGGGAGGTACTGACTGTTTGAGGCAGCTCGACTGATGCTGGTGTTGAGCAAAGGTTGGAGAGCAAAGGATTCAGGAACTTCTCGATTACAGGGTGGAGAGACACAATGGACTGACCTGGTCAGAAAGTGCTTTCTGGCCAGTTATCCATCACAGACCTGCTCATGTTGCTGCAAACAGCACTTTTAGGAGAGCTGCTGCTGTATCAAGGCTCAGTGACAATGGTCATCACTCACTGTCCGAAGGGACACTTGGAGGGTGAAGTCCTTAGACCTGGTCAAAACCTCCTCCTGGTTCATGCCAGTCCTGATGTAGGGTGACGGGGCACCCACTGGCCCTGCACACAGGAACAAATTTCATCCTGTATTTCAGCCCTTATTACTTAATACCTCAATTGTACTTAATGGTGTGTTTTATTTTATACGCCGTTTTAGTTTATGACTGTTCTCTCGGGTGGATTAATCTGTTATTAGTGCATCATGTTCGAAAGGCTTTTGTTTTCTCCCGTTAAACAGTTTAATAGGCTCAGCAAGACACTCCTGGGTGTGTGCTGTGCAGTCTGCCTGCGCACGGCTGGGGTGCAGCCAGGCGCCCTGCACACACCCAGCCAGTGCCTCGGGGGCCAGCTGGGCCTTATTTCCTGGTAGCAAATGGACCCTATGCCACTGCACAGTGTGCATTTTGCAGGATCCAATAGAAAAGCTACAGACATCCAGGAGAGGCTGAGGGAACTGGGGTTGTTTCGTTTGGAGGGGCAAAAAAAAAAAGGCTCAGGGGGGACCTTGTTTGTCTGTCTACAATTAATTACCTGAAAGGAGCCTGTTGTCAGGCAGAGGTCAGTTTTCTCTTACAGATAACAAGTGACAGGACCAGAGGACATGGCCTCAAGTTGGACAAGGGGAGGTTTAGATCGGATATTAAGAAAAAATTTCTTCACAGAAAGGGTGATCAAACTTTAGAACTGGCTACCAAGTGAAGTACCTGCAGATATTATTTAAAAGGTGCATAGATGTGGTGCTTAGGGACGTGGTTTAGTGGTGAATCTGGCAGTGTTATGTTAGTGGTTGGAACTGATTTTAGAGGTCTTTTCCAACTTCCATTATTTCATGACTCTGTGCACTCGTTTCTGCTACCCCATGCCACCACCAGGCTGTCCTGCCCCCTGGGAATCCTGTCCTTTCACAGGAAGGGATGCCAACCTACCATGGTTGTGTAGGTTGTCCCAAATGTAGAGGAAAAGCTTGCTTTCTCCACAGCCCAGAGCAGAGTTGGGCACAAGGGGTGAAAAAAGATCCCATGCATGCTCAGGAAGCATTAAGTTAGGCCTCTGCCAAAGTGGAAGGCAAATCCAGGTTCTAGAACCGATTCCATCTTGTACACACTAATAAATACATAAATAAATATTTAAAATATGTTTACTGACTGTGGTAAGTAAAACAAGTGATTTATTCTTTGTCAAGTCATACACAGCAAGTGTTCTTATTAAGGATAAGTCGTAGTATTTCAACGTACTGATTGGGTTTGCCTTTACCTACAGGCATCTGTCTATGAAGATAGATCATATTTGTGTTCCTTTTATATGGAATATGATAAATAAGTATGAGCAGATGTCTGATTTACACAATAAAAGGTCAGCATAATAGAAACACTGTGATTATTTAACCTACCATGACATCAGCTTTGCCCTTGGTGTTTTCAAAGAGTTACAAGGCTGGAGGAACCACAGAATATTGCCTAGGCCCAGCAGAATGATTTGTTGGGGCTGACAGTGTGCATACGTAGAAACCTCTTTTCTTATCCACCTAAATGAAAAAGACTATGAATGAAAAGCTTACAACAATGAATACACTTCCACACTCACCTTAAGCACACGTGCACATAGAGGATGGTGAAACCAGCCATCTGCCAAGGGATAATTCATACCGTCTGCAAACACGAGAGTCCACGAAAGTGCTGACAGGCACAGAACGCAGCACAGCAGCATGAGCTCATTTCAAGACAAGCATTTCCCTTCGGTAAGTGCATAGCTCCCAACAGTAAGTAGAATTGGAGTTGGGAGCAGCCCTCCAAGCGATACCACACAGAACCAGATCCTAATCTCCCCTGCACTTGAAGGGCCCTGATCCTGCAGAAGTTTAAGCAGGAAACAGAATTCTGCAATGACAAGGTCCCTGCACCACGGGGAGTGCTCTGTTTAGCCCAAATTTTGCACCTGACTGCATACATGTGCACAGTCCTACTCCGGGGAGATCCCCCTGGACCATATACAGATGCAGGACCTCGCCTGCACTTCTGGCTGCAAGCCCAAGGGGAATTTAGATCTCCTATAAAGCAAAGGTGTCAGATAGCAGATGGGAAGATGTGGAAAGAAGATAGTGCTGATATTAGTCCAGAGATCCACCTCAGACAGCCTCATCAGTGTGTGCTTACTCTGGTTCCTCTGAAGGATCAGCTCGGACTGATTCTTTTAGCAGACTGGGCAGGAAGGAAAGTTTCAAAGATAGATGAAGACATCATGAAGATGACCAGCTCCATTATCCCTTAGGCTCAGATCTAGAGGCCCCAGTTCAAACCAGCATTCAGAAGGACACTAAAGAACTGTGGCTTGCAGGACTTGAACTCCAGTTAAAGTCAAACATGTGCCCAAGTCCTTTTCTGCACCAAGACTATGGATTTATAGCTGGCATACAAATATCTGGTCAGGGTATTTTCTGGGCAGTGAAAGCCTTCACGTTCAAAGGAGGGCAATGAAGCTGGTGAAGGGTTTAGAAAATGTGTCTTATGAGGAATGGTTGTGGGAACTGGGACTGTTCGGTCTGGAGAAAAGGAGGCTCATGGGAGACCTTAACTACAACTACCTGAAAGAAGGATGTAATGAGGTGAGGATTGGTTTCTTCTGCCATGTCTCAAGTGAAAATAATGTTTTATTTCATGGAGCAGCAGGGTGCCTCTTTCCAAGTCTTGCTGTGGCTGGAGGGAAGTCATGTACATAAATCCAAATCTAGATTAGGTTTAGGCTAGGACTCACTGATTGTGCCAGGGGATAAATCAAAGATTTAGTCTTAGATTTGAAGGCACTGATTTTCATGAGAGCTTTTCTTGCAAAATTTTACCTCAAAACTCTTTCTGATACCTTCTGTCAGTGACATACCAAAGATTATTGAGATTACTGATCCTGTTACATGAATATTTTATTTAGTTCATCCATTAGTCTCCCTCTGTCTTTTATTTCCTAAGAAATTTTTGCCAAATAGTCTTGGAGAAAGAATATTTTTATTCCATTTTATTATTAATTGAGGATAGGTTACATCCATAGTGCCTTCTCTCCAACCACAGAATTTGTAGCCATGTACAACATTCAGCCTCATTAGCGGAGTCAGTTGCCATGGATCTCAGGATCAGGTTACATCACAGTTCCCTTTACCTCATATCTGCCCGAGTAAGCTCTCTCCGAAAAATGAGGGAATGAAGACAGCCAATAAAAACTCTTAGACAAGGAAAGAAAAGTGGAACCAAGTTATTAGTAGCCATGGACCAATAATAGAATCGTAGGATAGTTTGGGTTGGAAGGGGTTTTTAAAAGTCACCTAGTCCACCCCCCTTGCAGTGAGCAGGGACATCTTTAACTAGATCAGGTTGCTCAGAGCCCTATACAACCTGACCTTGAATGTTTCTGGGGATGGGGCTCCAATCACCTCCCTGGGAAACCTATTCCAGGTTTTACCACATGTTTAATACACGGACTCACTTCCTGTGCTGTCATAGGGAGCTATCGTGGTAGTGGCCACAGGGTCATGAAGGGGTTTGATGAAGTCATGGTGAGAGGTCCATAGGTGGATACTGAAATGGTTGGATGAGGTTTCTTGTTGATTGTGGCAGTTGACCAGCAAGATAACCATGCTCGTATGCTCTTCGTAAATAGCACCTCCTGCTGCTGTCCTCAGACTCTGGCTACTGCCTGGGTGGACCACTGGTCTGACATTTAAGGTCCTTCTGCCAGTGTCTGCTTGGTGTAAGTGTGCACACAGAAAAGAGATACAAGGCAAAGAGGAGCCCAGTTCTGTTTCTGAGGGACCTTTGCAGTCCCCACTCCGCTCAAAGGCAGGTGGAAAATCATCACACCTGGAATCAAGTATGAGCATCCCATACAGCTGAGCTTCAGGAGGGTCAGCTTTCTTACCTGTGTCATAATGGGGCCAACCACAGAGGTCAACAACTCAACATTTTCAAATACATGTTTCTGAAAGAGCTTAACTTTTGTATTTTCTCTAAAACCCGAGAAAGTTCTGTATATGTTGAATTCTGCAGAGCTTTGATTTCAGCAGGATTTGCAAGAGAAGTCTGCTAATGATTTTGATGTTGTTGTTTTACTTTGGGTTTACGGTTTTGTTTTTTTTTTTTTCTATAGAAAACACAGAGGAAAAGAAGTAAGCTAAATGATCACTGCCAAACACCACAACTGAGCATACTTTGACCATCATACATGTCATTATCTTTATTACGGCAGCATTTCATGTGGATTATAAAATGTCACGGAAACGTCATTGCTCCCTCTCTCCAAAGATATATAACAATAATAATAATAATCTCTTACAAGCTTAATTTTTTCATCTGCGGATGTCAGAAGCTCTTTAAAAAGGTCATCATCATCACTGTCTTCCCTTCAGGGCAGGGAAAGAAAATACAAAGGCCGAGCTGTTCCTTCTAACTTTAGGTGTCTAGGATCCTTCTGCTGTCAGGGAAGGCAGAGAGTGAGATAGGTATATGTAAGGAGATCTGAGTCACTTTTTGGAAGGGACAAGTCCTCTCTTTGACACCCTCCTACGCAGGAGCTGCCTGGGACCTTGCTGGGGCCTCTGTCATATAAGTAGAGAACGGAGGGTGAATTAGAGCCCGATCATTTGTGCCAGATTTCTACCCATTCAATGACAGAGAGTGAAACAGAACCCAGCTTGTGATTCACACCCTCATGCTTTGTCCTCTCTCTTTCTGGAACAATAATGACACTATGCTTCCAGCATTACCCCTGCATCACCTGGCACGGTATTTTAGCTGGGGTAGAGTGAATTTTCTTCGCAGTGGATAGTATGGTGCTAGGTTTTGGATTTGTACCGAACACAGCGATGATAGTATAGAGATGTTTTTGTTAGTGCTGAGGAGTGCTTACACAAAGCCAAGGCCTTCTCTGCTTTTCATGCTGCCAGGCTGGCCAGGAGGCTGGGGGGCATGGGAATTTGGTAGGAGACACAGCCAGGACAGGTGACCCAAACTGACCGAAGCAATATCCAGTATTATAAGACATCCTGTTCAGCATATAAAGGAGGGAAAGATGGAAGAATGGAGGAACATTTGGAGTGATGTTGCTTGTCTTCCCAAGTAACTGTTACATGTGATGGGGCCCTGCTCTCCTGGAGGTGGCTTTACAGCTGCCTGCCCATGGGAAGCGGTGAATTAATTCCTTGTTTTGCTTTGCTTATGTACACTACTTTTGCTTTCACTATTAAACTCTCTTTATCTCAACACACATGTTTTCTAGCTTTCACTCTTATGATTCTCTCCCTGACCCTGCTGCTGGGAGGGTGCATGGGGTTTCATTGCTGGGGGGAGTTTAACTGTGACACATGGCTCCATGTGTAGGCAAGATTTAAAGCTTGGTTTGGGGTAGAGCAATTTTCTCCTGCTCATGCCTGTTGGTGTAGTAGATAAATCACTGACAGAAATGTGCACTCAACACACTCTGCAGCCCTGTTTCCCTAAACACCCGAAGTCTGTCAAGTATTTTATCTGAGAAACCTGATCTTTCCACTGCTGTGTTACGTCTGGCCATGGCTCTGCTCTGGGATATGCAGGGGTTGGGGTGTGGGATGTAATGTGGAAGCAGAGCTAACATGCTCCTGTTGCATGTCCATAGCAGCCAGAGCCATGAAAAGAAATTCATCCAGCTGATAGCCTGCTCTGCTTCCACCAAGGACACGGAGAATCAGCTGCTGGTCATGAATCATCATGAAGCATGACTGTCTCTGGCCATGAAAACATCCTTGAATTTGTTTCCTCCCTCAAGAAAATAATTCTGACACCTCCAGTGTTTCCACAATTGCCTTTTTTTTTTTCTTCCTTTCACAGTGGAGGGTGTTAGCATTATTGCCATTGGTTTCAGCCACAGCACAGGCTGATCCAAGGTGGTGGTTTTCCCTGTGTGTTTATGGCTTTCCTTCCTGCACCTTCATTATACTTTAGTTCTCCTGGGAAAATCTCTCACAAATACCTTTTAAATAACGCAGTTTCCACAGAGAAAATGTTTAAGGAACATGACGCAATAGAGAAAATAGTAGAGTGATTAATCTAATTCCATATACACATACCAATATTTGTGTTAATGTGTTGATACAAATGTTAATGTAGGCATGTATAAAATGCACAAAGGATTCTCATAACCCATGTGCAGAGAGGAGTTTGAAGCTGCTGTGCATTTATGCACACTGAACATCATTCAGCCTGATGAAATGCCCCTAAATTTGGGATGCAGGTTATGAAACGTTTTTCCTTTATTGCCAGCAATCCTGTATGCCTGGCTTCTGGATTGGGGAACTGTGCAGACAGGTAAGTTCGCTGGGCACATCCATGCTTGGTCTGACATGTATCCAGATGTCCATGTCCAGTTTGGAGAGCTCTCACTTTTCAATGGTGTTAAGAGTCTTGATCTGTGCAGGGGACCTGAACCCAAGCCGTGTTAATTTTGGAGACATCTCAAAATTCAGGCAGGTAGTGACAGCACAGTGTTCTCCCTCTACACACCAGCCACATGTGCATACCACACCACACCACAGGAATCAATTTGAGGGCTTTCATTGGCAACCATGGAAAGACTCAATAATTTAACAGCAACTAGATAACTGCAGTATGGTTTAACTTTACAAAGCAAGCTGCTTATACTGACCAATCCTCCTATACTTCTTGCTTCAGTAGGTTAGTGTTCATAAGTCAAAACTGAAGGCATTTCTCCTACTGTGCCACTCTGTGTTTGAGGCTGTTTTCAAAGCACTTGCTAATCAACAGCATGCAGTAAAGGCCATTGCCTGGGGGCATATTTGTGGGTTCCTTTCAGATATGTGCAGCTTTGCAGAGGCCTGAAATACTGACCAGAAGGACTAGTAGAGAATAACTCATGTTTAATTTTTATTCTGGTTTTTGTCCACTCCATGCCCTTTTCTATGAAAGAGCACGTTCATGTGAAAAGTTAAGCAGCTGTTGAAGGATATTTTAAATTCATTAAGCTCCAATATTCAGGTCTAGTCCTGTTGAAACACAGAGAATTGTCGGAATAGCAAGGTACAGTTTGACATGGGTAAGAGAAGAGGAATCAAGGTCTTCATTCCTCAGAAGCCTGCAAAATACTTTGGTCCCTCAGTGCAGTGCTGTTCTGCTCTCACTTGATAACAGCATTGTACAGGGCTGATAACAACAGGCCACATACTGTACCTGTTGCACAGCTATATTAATGAAATTAATGAAAACAAAGGCCAAATGTTATGTACCCACATAAGGACAAGGTCATTCGATCACCATTAGTAGAAGAAAACACACCAGGGATTTGGCTAACTGTGTGGCCTGATAACAGCCAAGTCCTGGCATTGGACTATGAATCGCTGGCAAAGAAAACAACATCAGACAATCGTGCTTAGTCATAAATAATTATTATCTCACCACCTCCGGAGCTCTTTTCAATATCAATCAGTTGATCTGTACAGTCTTCCAGTGGTGAAAGGGAGGCAGTGTCTAACCAGGGTGCCCCAGGCTGACCCTGGCTTGGTGCCTGGGCTCTGCTCTGACAGCAGTCTGCTACTGGCTCTGCTGCAGGCTGCCTACATTGCCACAGGCAGTGTTCCAGGTCTGCCTAGGCCATGGGAACCCAAGGCAGCCTGTACTTTCTTTTCCATTTCTCCATTCTTGGATGGCTTTTGGAAAGGGGATTCTTCCTCTTGTCTATATCCAAAGGACTCTATACTAGGAGCAGAGTCTTTCTGGCCCCCCATTTTGAGTAAATCCCCTTTTTTTCAATAACAAATTACCACTGGATCTCCCTGATGACTGGTAGTCAAATGTTTTCAACACCATAGAGACTATATATAGTATATACCAACGACACATCCTTGAAGAATGCTTCAACAACCAGCTCCTAACAGATTTCACAAAACCTTTTGGAGTGATTTTTGGACTTTGCCTTGTTAAGTGTAGCTTAAGAAGAGTCACCAGAACACATCGCTCACCGAGGCAGGCAGTGCTGAGCCACATGGCAACACGCTGCATCCAGGACTGCAGAATCGCGTGGGCATGAGGTGAGGGACACGGAGCATCTGTGTCATTCCCACACACCTGAAGGCAAGGAGCCAGTGTGTAGCTGAGAAGCAAAGCAAGGCATGGTGCTGCACCGATTGCCTCTGTGGGAACTGGGTGCTGAGTGGGGCCCTAGAGCAAGCGTGGGGCACCCGGGCTGAGAAAGCATCGCTGGAGGCTGTACCACTCTACAAACACCTGAGTCATAATCCCCTGTCCTCCTCCTTCCTCCTGGGAGTGGTAGCAATTTGCTATTCAAGCAAACCTGCCAGAGCAAACCCCAATCAGAGGCCAAAGAACACGCCTCCACCCCAGTGTCCACCTACACCTTGTCCTCCTGTTTTGAAGGAAGAGCACAGGAAAGACTTTGGCTTGCTTCTCCACGCCTGGGCCCGAGGTCTGAGAAGCTTTGAGTTGTTAGAGGTGGTTTTTCTCAGGATGGTTTTCTTCCTCCTGTTTTAGTTTGGTTCTTGGGTTGGGGTTTTTTTTGGTTGTGTTTTATGTTTATTTGGTTTTTTGTGGTTTTCTGCTTGTTTGTTTCGAGTTTGGGTTTTGGGGTTTTTGCATTCAGAGGAAGAATTTGTTCTTGCTCTCCACCCATGCATAGGTATGCTGCCAGATTCCGGGTTTGGCAGCTTTTCCTTAAAGGTAATATTCTACTCACAACACCAGACCATCAGTGGGTCTGTTCATCCAGCGTTTTTCCAAAAGTTTCACACAGTAACTTTCCAAAGGAGGCAATACAGTAATCCCTCACTACTTCGTGACTCAACTTTCATGGCTTCAATACATTGTGAGGTTTTTTTCCTACAAAGATGTCTTCCGCCTCCCTCACTTGTTCGCGGTTTTCCCCGGACAGTCGCACATGCTCAGTGGGTGCCTCCGCCGCCCTGGCGAGGCAGGACCAGCCTGTGTCCGTGGTTTATTAGGGCTGCCTGCCCCAGGGCTGTGGAGGGGTGGGAGCTTGGTAGCTGTTTGCCCCAGAGCCCCGGGAGAGGCAGTGCCACTCCCCAGAGCTCCGTGCCCAGAGAGGGCATGGGGAAATGGGAGCCTCCCTGTGGCACAGTGGTGGCTTGGACACTTCCCTCCACTGCCCATTTCCTTCCTGGCAGTGGGGAGAGGCAGAGAACACCCCCGTTGCTCCCCTGTCCCAGCACATGGTGCCCCTCAGTGCTCACTGGGGCCGAAGGGGTGGGGCGATGGGCGGGCAGCATTTATGAGTCACTGCTTCGCGGAGCTCAGCTATCGCGGCATCTTTCTGCAAGCAGCCCCCTGTGATTTTTGAGGGAATACTGTATATGGTTCTCAGTGATTTCTTCTTCACAGCTAAGCGCAGCTTGTGGAGAAGGATCCTTCCATTTAAAAAAGCAGGTCACCCAAACTTGTCTAGCTCATCAATTTCATAAACAATAGAGTGGATAATGAATAACTATTTATCATCTTGGAATCTCCATTCTGGTAAGTTGTAGAGAAGCAAGTGTCTATCCCAAATTCTGCATTTCCCTCCCCTCTGGACTAATGGAGTAGGTGCATTAGTTCATTCAGAGCTATATTTCTGGTCTCCCCATTTAACCTACTTATCTAAAACTATCTTATTCTATTTGCCCCACAATTTCTAAGAAGATCCTACCCCAGGACAAGATCATGCTTGTGAAATTTTTCTGTGTATTGGTTTAGTTTTGGCAAAGTTAGGAGGTAGTTAAAATGAGACATATAATGGAAAGCTAGCTGCTAGCATCTCTCCATAATACATGTCTACCTTGCAGGAGAGTTGTGAGGATTAATTAATTTGTGTTTGTTAAGCATTTTGAGATCCTAAGATTAAAGGTTCTATAGAAATGCAAAATTGTTATTATAATGATAAATTCTTTATATGAGCTCATATGTTTTGCCTTAGAGGCACAGTCTCACCCTGAGTTGCGTAGTTATACACGTAAATCTTCAAATATTATGATGAAAATGTACCTCTGAGCGCCTGATTCTTCCCTCTGCCCTACCACTTCATGTATAGAGCTTCCCCTGACCTCGGGCAGGTCCCATCCATGGGACAATTGCAGGATTCAATGTCTTTAGGAAAAGAAAAAACCACTGTGTGCCTCCAGGCTTCGTATTGAGACACATAACCTTCTGTCTCACTCCATAAAACTGCTGCTGCTGCTGATAGTTACATCCATCCTATTGATGAAAGGACTGAGCAGATGACAACACTTGGATCTGAATTTTGACTCTCTCAAAGCTTAGGTTTTCAGAGATTTTTTTAACCCGCTAGAGAACAAGGGAGGTGAAAGCCCAGCTCAGCTGCAATGGCTGCTGTCACTAACAGGTCTAGGAACACATCAATATGGCCAAATGCCATTCCTGATGCACAAAATGCACCTGTTTGGCCCTGTGTGCTTTTGCAAGCGAATGAGGAATACAGGTTTTCAGGTACCCACGGCACAAGTTGCCAAAGGACAGCAGGGAGCAAGGCCACAGCTACGCAAGCTTGGCAGACACGTTCCCCTCACAAAGACAGCACTCTGCTTTTCCTTCTTCCTTGCACAGGCTTGGAGCACCACGATGCCCATCCCTTTCCTGTGAGGGTGTTTGACCATCCTGGTCAGTGTCCTCATCTGAAGCGCCGGTCCAACACAGGGGCTGTGAAAAAGCCAGGAAGCAGGTTCTTGGGAGAAGTGAACACCCATTTTCCATCACAACATCCTTTTGTGCCTTCCTTGCCATGTCTCTGGCATGTAGACAACACCTCTACTCACACCTTTGAAAGACTGGTCAGAAAAATGTGAGGTTTGCTTACATCCCCCATGGGCTTACCTGAATGCAGAACACAGTGCCAGAAAAAACAGCCGGAAAAGAGGTCTCCTACCCAACCCCACACCCAAAGTAGGGCTATCATCCGGCACCAAATCAGGTCAGCCATGGCTTTTTCTATGTTAAGCTTGAAAACCTCCAAGGATGGTGACCCCACCTCTGTCTCAGGGCTGGAGAAGTTCCTCCTGATGTTCAACCCGAAGAGCCCAATAGCACAACACTGCTTCTTACTGTAGTGCCTGACAGTACTGAGAAGACTTTTGCACCATCTCTGTGGCTACCCTTCAGATAATCACCTCTTAAACTGCTCTTCACCAGATTAAACTAATCCCAAATTAAACTCCAAACATAATCCAAAACGTGAGGCTTTCAGCGTGAGGTGTTGCTTCATGGCTCTTTGCAGTGGGTATTGCATAGCTGAGATTGCAACTCTTACAACCCCCTGGGTATGAACTAAAAGTAAAGAATGTTACCTGTTCAAAGTCTTGTAAGTTTGTTGTGTAGTCTCAAAAGATTTCTGTTGAAAGCCTTCCCAGGAGAGGAAGGTGTGACACAGATACTGTATTAGTCCTTTCCCCTGACATGGAAACTTCCCAAAGTTCTCAGTCTGGGAATCTGTCTACTGCATGATATATACCTAGAACTATCACCAAAGGGAATGAATACTTGTTATGCTCAGCATATCCAGAATTTATAATCTTCTAGATTTTACACTTGTCTCTTTTTTTCCTCCAAACGTTCTGGGTCCTGACACAGGTTGGACGCACTCCTCAATACATTCACTTCTACCATTCACATCAATTCCTCCTACCAAAGATGACAACCAAAGACTAATATTGCCATAAAATCCAAGAAGCCATGCTGACTTTAAATGGGCTTCTTATATTTTCCACTGCCATAAGAGAAAAAAACGCCCTACATATCTTGTATATGTATCAGATGCTTGTCTATCTGAAGACAGCAAAAGTCAGAGGAAGGCTGTGGGGAAACCCAAGACACTACGCTTTCCAGCTGTCCATACTTTTACTGCAAAGCATTACTGTGTACTCAGAGCTCTAAACCGGAATATACATTACTGGCCTTTGCCTCCCCACTTGCTGCCTGCACACACAGAATCAATCTGTCACTTCTGTGGCTCCCTTTCCCACACTGATCCCACAGAACAGGCTTTTCAAGCTAATGCTCAAAAGGTTGCAAGAGCTCTTCTCACTCTTCCTGACTCAGAGAATTTTGACACTACCTTTGTTGAGAGCAAGATGAGGAGTCCACTAAAACACAAAGTTTTAAAAATCTCTACTATACCATCATATGCTGCCTACAGGATCTATGTATTACCTGTAACAAAGCTAGAGCCAGCTCTTATTATCTGGCTCACCTCCAGTAGCTGCTCAGACAGAGGATGATGATGCTCAAACACCTTGATGTATCAAGTATATTTAACAACATGCATACGAGAGAACTGACTTTTTCCATTTTTAATTTCTTTTTATATATATATATATCTCAGATCTATAACTATGAGGGAACTGTGAGAAGAATCTGTATTTATGAGGAAGGCCTCAGACACCAAACTCATGCTGTAATGTCAGAGTTATGTGCTTCACCTCATGGCATGTGTGGTTTTGAACTTGTTTTGAACATACTGGGGCTACTAAGCCTAAAAAAGGCAAGTCAGGAACCAGATTCATAAGCATTTCTGCAGTTGAGCTGCAAAGCAAAGCTTTCCAGTCACTTCACAAGAATTTTGGTCACTCCATCTCTTTTAGTTTAGCCACTGCAAGCAGTTTTTTAGTTCACTGCTCTGACTCAAAAGCATGCAACTTTTTTTTATTTGCAGCACTGAGTGGCAAGCGACTGCATTTGAATGCCCGGAAAATGTGTAATAAAAGATTAGAAAATTGTATCCTGGAAACATATTATTTTCTCTAATGGTCTTTGTTGGATGACAGGGACAATCTGCAGCTCTTTTTTTCTCCATGCAGCAGTCAACAAACTGGAAGGGAACAAGGAGCTGCTGCCCCAGGAGAGCTGGAAGTACCCCTGCAAGATTCCTCTCTGCATGTACAGTATTCTGCACCTCACAGGCCACAGAGGATCTCCAATTCGCATGGGCCCACAGCTCAGCACACCCTTATTTGGATTTTACTCTCTGCAATCCTGGGTAAATCCCTGAATCTTCCACTGAGTCACTTTGTCATCCGTAAAGTGGAGGTATTATTTAACAACCTCCGTGAGCTGTCACGAAGCTTAATTTCTTAAAGAGCACCAAGTCCCTGGATAGACTCAGAGGGAAGGAAAGGAGATGAGAAATGCCAGGGGTTACCGTGAGGTTTGCCCCAGCTGCTGTGGTGGTGATGGCCTGGGAGCTCATCCTTGGCCCACTGGGCAGTTCTCACCACCTGGCCAAAGCTGAAGGAACCTGGGGCTTGGGTCCAGCTCCTCCCAAATTCAGGGGTCCAGAAAAGCCAGGAGACCCATCATTTCCAGCAGGACCAGGGACCATCAGGTTGCTGCTGTTGCTGCTGTCAGCTGTGGGGCAGCCAGACAATCCTCATCTCATGTCCCTCCACAGCAGCAGGGGCCCTGCTTGGAGAGAAAGCGAGGAGGGGAAACATCAGGAAGATGTGGCCACAGTCTCCTGCCAACATGCTTTTCCAGTGCCCTCTTCTGGAAAACATTTTTGGCCCGAGCAACTGCTTCAGGTAAGGTAGTTTGAGACTGGTGGTGACTTGTGAGGAGCTGCAGGGGCATCCTGTGGCTCTTCACACCCAGGATCTGCTCTGCTCCTGTCACTGGTGGACCTGTGCAGCTACTCATGCCATTGAGAGCAGCTTGGCCAGGCCCTCAGGGCACTAGCCAGAAAATGGGCAGCAAAGAACATGCCTGTAATCAGTGCCTGACTGTCCTCTGGCCTGGGGACCCAAGGGTCCTGAAGTGGTACACCTCCTGCAAACCTCACACTCCTCAAAGCCAGCCCTTGCCACCAGCATCTCTCAAGGATCCTCCAGAGACAGAAACTGAGAGGAGGAGAAAGTATTTTGGCAATCCCACCCTTCTGAGTTTCTGATATAACATTGGTATTATGTACCAACAAACAGCTAAGGAATGCATCAGTTCCTCGGGTAATTGCATCCCGTGGAGCAACCCAGCCTTTGCTCTCCAGTCTCGGATACATCTCCACGTTGTCTCACACCTGGGCAGTGTCTACCCACTGGCCACTGCCCTCCTGCTCCAGCTGGGGTCAGTCAACCTGGACACCAGTGGGGACAGAGCTGTGGGCTCTTCTCCAGCCCCAGCCAGACAGTAAAATGTGAAGAGGGAACAAGGGCTGGTATCAGGGATGTGATGGGGCCAGGTGATGGCCATTGTCCCTGTCCAGACCACAGCACTCGCTTTTGTGCCCGCTCAATGAGCAGCTGGCTCCTGCAGTGGTGGCACAGCCCTTCACTTCCCTCTCCGGCCGCTTTTCCAACACAGAAATTACGCCTGCTCCCCACAAAACCAAATCTACACTCTTTTGAGCCCCATTATTTGCCCTGTAAGCTGGCAGGGGAGGTGGTGTGACATTCCTCTGGGTTTCTGATGAGTTACCTCAGCACAGACAATGCTGGTGCAGTGACAGAAATAACTGGCAAGGGCAGGTAGTGTCCTGAGGACCAGCTGACGTGGGTGCTACACACTGGGACAATTTTCCCCAGCGGCTGCTTGCTCTTATTTAGAAAACCTTCCATAATTCATGTGGCCACATACACACACACAATTTATATTATTTTAAATACTTTATTAGCTTTTGTTCGTTCTTCCATTAAATTATTTTAACCAAAACCAGCAGCTCTTTTCCCTGATGTTTCTTTTGGCTGTGTCCCAACTTGCCTTTTATTATCTGCTTGATCTTGGTGTGTTCCTTTATTTTAATCCCTCCAGGGATTCTTGTGCAGCCCCCTGCTGCACAATCCAGCTCTGGCAGCTGGGGCCTGTGGCGTGGACAAGGAGATCCCAATGACTTCCTTCTGTCTGAAATACAGTGGGTTTTCCAGCGGAGCTTGGTGGGAGAGGTAGGAGGGTGGATCTCTGATGCCTGTGAGCACAGCCTTTTTGGTACCTCCACAAGAGCACTCGGCACCCCACAGCAGCCAGAATTCCCCGTCACTTTTCCCTCTGCAGAACTGAGGGTTTTCCTCACGTTGCAGCGCTCGCCCATCAGTTCTGCAGAAGGGCAGGGGCCAGCCAGATGTCTCTGCCTTCGGACAGCCACTGAAACAGCCACCGGTGACGTGGAGATGGGGAGCAGGAGCATCCTGAGCCCTGTCACGCAGCATGGACCGCAGAGATGTCCCCTGCCTCTCTCACAGCTGCCCCAGACGTGGCAGGGTGTAAAAATCCCCTTCTCAGTGTGGCAAGACCAGCCTCATCCTCCAGAGCTCCCATGAAGGTCGACAGGGCAGGGGCTCAGCACACCCATTTACCATGAACATTTGAACATTTTCAAGAGAGGGGAAGAGGGGTGGAAAGGGCTTTCCTGTCCCGGTGAGGGTAGGAAGCACAATCATCGCAGGGCTGAACCAGAAACGGGGCAAAAAGGAACATGAAATTCCTCAAACGCGGTTACAGCCAACAAAGCCAAGTTACAAAGCAAGTCAGCGAGACAACCCTACAGTGCCAGCAGCTGTCAGTGCCAGCGCGAAGGCAGAGTGGGGTCAGTGTTCAGAGTCCTTTATCAGCGTTAAGATCACAGCGCACCTGCCGGCAGCGGGCAGGGGTTCGGGTCGCGCCCACCACCCGGCAGCAGATGCCGCCCTGGGCGCGCCCCCGGGGCAACAGGGACCGACGTGAAGGCAGCGCTGAGGGGACGGCAGCGCTGAGGGGACGGCGCTGCACGAGCCCCGGCGCCCCGCGCATGCTCGGCGCTACGTCACAATA
>WEKX01006266.1:207290-299125 GCA_013390025.1 Pitta sordida
GGGGTGGGGAGAGGCAGGTGCGTGGCAGGGACGGGGCTCGGGGCGCTGCGGACCTGGCGGGAGCCGACCTGGAGCAAGAGAGAGCCGGAGAACGGTTTGGGTTGGAAAGGAGCCTTAAGGATCCTGTAATTACCCAACTCAATTACTGCGGGCAGGGACAGCCTCAAGTAAACCAGGTTGCTCAGAGCCCACATCCAGCCCGGCCTTGAGCACCTCCAGGGATGGGAGGGGAGGGAGCGCTGGTCCCCAGCCGCAAGGTGCAGTGGCCGTAATAAAAGTGCAGCAAATAAAGGTGGGCTGTAAGAAAGATGCCCCTCGGGACGGGGAAGCCGCAGTGTCAGTCTGGGGCGTTCAGCTCCGCGGAGGGACAGAGTGTCACAGTGTTGATAAGGTTGGAAAAGACCTTGAAGATCATCAAGTCCAACCTATCATCCAACTAAAACCTAACATTTATATCATGACCCGCAACACCTCATCCAGTCTGCCCTTAAACACCTCCAGGGACGGACCATATGGCTCTGCAGGGCCGGGAGAGCCTCGGGCACCTTTCCTAGACGCAGCTTGGCTGTTTGAGTCCAGAGCCTGCAGGCATGACTCAGCCCTGGCTAAATACAGCTGCTGAGCAAGGGAATGTTCTTGAGAAGGAATTCTAAATGAGCACAAATTGCCTTTCTTCTGGGGAGCTGCAGACGCTTTGCACGCAGTCCAAACAGAGGTGTGCTTTGGGAGGTTGTGGTTTGCACCAGCGTGGTCTGTCTATGTTCTGTGTAATTACACTGTAGGTAAACTTGTGCAATGAGGTGTAGGTGGAAAGCTTGCAGGAACTTAACGAAGTCTGTTGTGGCCACTAAAATTAACTTTCCTTTCAGATGTTAATAGAAAAAGTGCTTTTCATGCATTGCTCTGCGGAGGGGAGGTTAAACTAAGTTATTCCTGGTGGTGTTCACTTCTCTTAACCACAAGTAGAAGTTTCTGAACTTTCTTCAAGCTGCAAATATTATGATGAGATGCAGCTTCTCTTTAGTAACAAACACCTTCCTGAGAACTGTTTAATTTGCTGTTTCTTAGGGTCCTTTCAAGGAGGCTTTTAAGAGAAGACTTTAATCCAGCTTGTGGGAGAATTATCACTGCACGTGAATGAGAGCAGGAGAATGAGGCTCAGTGGATTGTTGGATTTGTTAGAGTCAAGGCTTAATCTAGTTTGGATCAAATTTTATTTGTCTCTAATGAATGAGAAATGAGCAGAAGATGAAAATCAGTTCTTGACACTGGCAGTTCAGGTGCTATATGTTTCTGAAGGTTGAAATGAGGTATAGCTACTGATGTTTCAAAGTTGTTCACTAAAATTCAATGGATTTTTTTCCACACAGTGCATGGAATGAATGACTGTTGCTCTTAGAAACTTGTTAGTCTAAAAAAATGTTACTTTTCAATTGTTTTTTTTTTTAAAATAGAGTGAACAGTGACATAACTAAAGCTTGGCGAATAATCTAGAGTTTGCATAATTCTCAGTCCAAATCTGCACGACTGGTTTGAGTGTAAAAAATGCTGAGACACAAGGAGGAGGGCTGGATCCCGTTACATGAAACCATATCTTCCCTATGAATCACTTGCAGTGCTGAGATGTTTAAAATGCGGCGCATACTCTGCATAACAGCATAATGACATATGCTGGCGTTCTCCGTTCGAGCTACGCAGTAAAAGGAAGGCACAGGCACTTTGCCGTGGACTTATGTCATAGGTCATGGACGGCAGAGGAATGTGCTTTTGCTCTTTAGTTCTGGTTCTCAAGTGGCTTCCCACCTGGGAGGTGGATTTCTGTTAGCAGTGAAGATTTGTAAAGGAGTGCTGTAAAGTCCTGCTCCAGACTGCTGTTTGGGGTCAGTGTCTGCAGGTCAGAGTTAGGAACCAGTCTCTACGTATGTATCTGCCACTCCTGGCAGCAGAGATTTTTGTGTGGCTTGCAGGTCGTGAGTAGAACAGGGAAGCTCTTACCAGCAGCAGAGGAACTTCAAGGAAAGCCCGTATCTCATGTCAGGTTTGTGCATAGTCTGAACTGTGGTGAGAATCCAGATATTTACCTGCCTTGAATCTAGTGAGAGTTCTTCCCACTCAGAAGTCAGTAACATTTTTCAGATTCTGTGTGTAGTAATAAGTGAACCCTCTCTCCCAAAACTGGCAAGCTTCAGAGTTTTTTAAAAAGAAGAGAGAAGTAGACAGTAGCCATAATATTAATAGCTTCAATGGAAGGGTGAAGGAAAAGAAAGCAGGAGCTTCCAGGGAGCTGGACTAATAATATCTGACAGTATTAGTTTTTTTTCCTTTGAGGATGTTGAGTACATTATGCAGTTGCAGAACAGAGGAGAACTTGCCTTCCAGCTACCAAGATTATTTTGGCATGCTTCTTTGGTTCTGATTAAATCTGTTCTGTCATTATGCAAGTTTCCAATCTATGCAGCTATGAGTGATCACTGTAAAAATGATGTAATTGTAAATTATGTGAGCACAATATAGTGGTCATACAATAACCGTATGAGTCTAACTGAAGTAGTGAATGTAAACCACATGAACTTAAATGAAGTAATTAATGATTGGTTTTGGTTTTTTTCTTAACAGTCCATACTTAAATCCTTCACTTCAATCTGCAATCTTGGAAATCATGAGTAACTTCAGCAAAGAAGAATTTGATTTGACCTTCCTTGATGAAGGTTTTACTGCCAAGGACATCCTTGACCAAAAAATAAACGAAGTGTCGTCATCGGTAAGTATGATGGGAAAACCACTACGTTTTGTGATGCTGCAGACTTAAAAAGTAGTGGAACAAGTTGTCTTCACAAATGATCTGCAAGGCAGCCTCCTCAAATGCTGACCTCTAGGCTTATCATGTTATCTGCTCTTTGTAAGATTAAGATGTGTGTTTGCTCTAGGACGATAAGGATGCCTTTTATGTTGCTGACCTCGGGGATATTGTGAAGAAGCACATGCGATGGCATAAGGCCCTTCCTCGGGTAACCCCCTTCTATGCTGTAAAGTGTAACGACAGCAGAGCTGTTGTGAAGACACTTGCTGTTCTTGGTGCAGGATTCGATTGTGCCAGTAAGGTAAGATCTTGACTATGTTCAGCTTTACAAGATGTGCTTACATAAAATTAAGCATAACCCAGTGATGTCACTTTTGTTGTTCTGATTGCTTCAGTCATCCATCTAGAAATCTGTTACAAGTGTAATCTCTTCTTTCTTCAGACGGAGATACAGCTGGTACAGAGCATTGGTGTCCCATCTGAGCGGATAATATATGCAAATCCCTGTAAACAAGTCTCTCAAATCAAACATGCTGCCAGCAGTGGTGTACAGATGATGACATTTGATAGTGAAGTAGAACTAATGAAAGTTGCAAGGGCTCATCCAAAAGCCAAGTAAGTCTTACTAATTGTTCTATAATTCTTCCTTGAGTTCCCGAGTTATGGAAGCATCTGCTGCGGCCTGAAACTTGTTCTTTATTAGTTAAGATAGAATGCAAAATTGTGAGAAAATAAATGTACTTTTAACCAATGAAATCTCATTTAACCAGTGGAGTCTCATATGGCTTACTGGCACATTAGGAGGAGATAGACAGGGAGGCTTGTATCTTTAATGCTCACTAATGATGTCTGTTCTACTGAAACTTAACTCCTCGTTTTTCCTTTTTCTAGGTTAGTCCTGCGCATTACAACTGATGACTCCAAAGCAGTTTGTCGTCTGAGTGTTAAATTTGGAGCTACACTTAAGACTAGCAGGCTGCTTCTGGAGCGTGCCAAAGAGCTTGACCTTGCCATTGTTGGGGTTAGGTGAGTGGATAATGTCAGAGCACAGTCATATTAAATAACTTCTCTTTAAATGGCCTACATCATGATAGAGATGCCTTTGCATGTAGTGACATGAGTTTATACAAGACTTTGTAACTAATTTGCCAAATAGCAGCTGATATTTTGTATCTTTTCATAGTTTCCACGTTGGAAGTGGATGTACAGACCCAGAGACATTTGTTCAAGCCATTTCTGATGCCCGCTGTGTGTTTGATATGGGAGTAAGTCCAGCTCTGCTTTCTCTGGAATTACTTGCTTTTGTTGTGTCAAAACCGAATCAAGTGTGAAACTGTTAAAAGGTTAAAAGCTGGCCAAGTCACTGGTTTCATGTTGGAGTTTTTGAGGCTTACTTTGACCATTTTGGCAAAACTCATCTACAGATGCAGTAAAATTGGCAGCTTAAGCTCAAGTGACTATTACTTGAGCATCATGATAACTCATGTTCCAAGTATTAGTGAAATGATTTCACATTACTTTTTTTTTTTAGCTAAAATGATAAATTAACAACTGGTTTCTTGACAATGTTGCATTAATTTCATTTTAGGCTGAACTTGGCTTCAATATGTATCTGCTTGATATTGGTGGTGGCTTCCCTGGCTCTGAAGATGTCAAGCTTAAATTTGAAGAGGTATAGCATTGCTAAGAACTTTTCAGGTTGTGGAGTCTTTTTTGAATGTTGATCTGCATTAAACAAAATCCATTTGCAACACTGTGTCTGCTTTGTCAGAAATGTAATTTAGAGGAAATGAAGAATTAATCTGAAAACTAAAAATTAGATTAATTCATTAGATACATAGCTAAATGACTGCATAAACATGCAGAGATCTCAAACTTGTAAAGCAGGTTTTAATTGCTGGCTTGATTCTTATTGGCATAGCCTTCTTCCAGGTGACTGTCTGGGCTGGCACTGCTCCCAAACAAGGGTGGAAGGTAGTCCCAAACCCATAATGCCCTTATGGATGGCAGCAAACTAGATCACTGCCTCATTTGATTTAGATGGAACTAGCTTTTGGATAATTTTTAAATTGTTCAATGTTCTCCAGTCTGCTTTCACACAGAGATAGTTCTACTTTCAACAGAGACAAGGGGGCTGGGTAGTCATCGGACTTGCATTTAAAGCTTGTCAGAGCACCTGCACCTCTAAATTGTTAAATCTTGTTACATGTTAACAGAAGGAAGACAGTAAGTTAGGCAAAATGAGTTTTCTGCTAATAGTGTGGGCTAACATTGTTGCACTTGTGATACTTCCTCATGAAGTCTGGCTTCTGGTAGTGCTGTCCCGGTGTACATGAGGCATCAAGTGCAAATGATAATGTCATTATTCTCTATGGCCAATATGCTGCTTTTGGAGGCAGCTTAATGATAACTTCAGAACTTGGAGTTAACTGTTCATGAAGGTAGCTGAATTTCAAATGTGATAAGGCCCTCTGTTCTTGCACTGTGAGATGCCTTAAGATGCAGGAAGATGGGGAAATATTGCATCATTTGCAGAGCTGCAAGTGGACTAGAAATCAAATTTGAAGGGTGGGAACTTAGAGCATTAATACTTAATTAATACTCATTAATGAGTCTAGGAATGGTGATTTTTCTTTAAACTCAAACATGAGCTGTTTTGTCATTAAATTGTGAGATGTAGTTTGTGTCTGCTTTTGTTGCTTTGTGCACATTTAGTTGCAAACAAGACTTGGAATGGGAAAATAAAGCAAAAGCAATCAATAGAGATTGTAATAGGTGTTAGTAGATGTTACACATTTCATCATGTATCATTGTCAACTTGAGAGTCTGACTTAATTTCAGGCTTCTAAAATAGCAGATGAGTAACTGCTGAAATTCTAACACTGGCATCTAATTCTTCCCTAGATTACAAGTGTGATCAATCCAGCACTGGATAAGTACTTCCCTTCGGATTCTGGAATCAAGATTATTGCAGAGCCAGGAAGATACTATGTTGCATCAGCATTCACACTGGCAGTCAACATCATTGCAAAGAAAATTGTGTTAAAGGAGCAAACAGGTTCTGATGGTATGTCAGTCTAGACCTAGGCTCTTAGTTCTAGCTAACTGTGTGTTGCTTTCCAAGCGTTTTCTTACCGATACCTCAACTTCTTGCAGATGAAGATGACGCTAATGACAAAACCCTTATGTACTATGTGAACGATGGAGTCTACGGATCATTCAACTGCATCTTGTATGATCATGCACATGTCAAACCAGTTCTGCAAAAGGTATGCCCATTCTGATGTGCCCCATACACATGCATACTACAGTCAGACCTCTGTATTCGTGGTTTTCGGGCTCTTGTGGGTCTCATGAGTCTTCCAATCCATGAATACGGGTTCGTGGCAAAAATAATCGCCTTGTCTCCCAGTCCTCGAAGGTAAACAAAAGTGGGTGGGGAAAAGAATGAGCAGCATTAGAGCTAATTGGTTGAAGGACTTCTGGCAAAGTGCAAGTCTATGACATAATGTTGAAGGGATAAATATTCATGGAGTGATTTGCATATGCATGAGACAAGGGGTTAAAAAAGGGTGGCAAATCTGGGCTCTCTCTCTCTTTTGGCACCTGACAGGGCAGGGGACACTGTTGTCCCTCTTTCCTTGGCTTTTGGGCCAAAATGAACTTATCTGCTTGCAAACAACTATCTTGAGTCCTTCAACTGATTTTCCTTAAATCAGTACTGCGTGTACGTGGACCATGAAAAACACAAATCCGCAAATAATACTCGTGAATTTCAAACCCACGAGGGCACAAATTCTAAAGCACGAGTAACCAAGGTATGACTGTAGTTGTGCATCATGGATGTAAGAGAATCCTTGTCACACCTGTCCCTTCTCAGTTCACTGCTCCCTTCATCTTGCCAGAGTTTGGTATTTAACTTGTGAAGCATGCAGTGCAATTAATTCAAAGCTGAGGTGAAGAAGGATCTGCAAAAGGCTCTTTTTCCTCTTCTTTTCAAGGTGGAATGTTACACTTACGATGATACTGATTCTGAGAGCTGTTTTGATAGTAAAATATTTGTACTTCACTCTCTTCTTTAGCGGCCTAAGCCAGATGACAGCTGCTACTCCTGCAGCATATGGGGACCGACCTGTGATGGTTTGGATCGTATTGTTGAGCGCTTTAATATGCCAGAGTTACAAGTTGGTGACTGGATCCTGTTTGAAAACATGGGGGCCTATACTGTTGCAGCGGCTTCTACTTTCAATGGATTCCAGAGGCCAACAATACACTATGTGATGTCAAGACCGGCTTGGTTAGTAACTAAGTATCTTGGTCCCTCAGTGCTTTTGCTACAGGTGACTCCTGTGAGTAGCCCTGTTGGGATAATAAGCAGGACCGTGGTTTCGGGGGATTTGGTGCCCAAACCTCCTGGTGTGGAGGCAGGCATGTCTCTGAAGGTTTTGCTGCTTGCTTAGAACAATTTTGACACCCTTAATTTACTCTTTTCTCTGATATAAACACTTTCAGGAGAGGTGCTCTTAAGAAGGGTAATGTTAGGAGTCTTTGTTAATCTGAGTTTATCTAGCATTTTCACTTTTGCACAACGTACAAAATCATTATGGATTCTTTACTGTTGGCTTCTCTGACCAGTAATTAGAGACCAGTCAATCACAGTTCTAGTATGTTGTCTTCTGAGTTGGTAGCTTGCTAAGTCCTGACTGCAGGACACTTAACAGTGCTGTTTCACAGTATGATCTGTGTGTTTGTTTGGGGGCTATTCCTTGGTTTAGGTGGAGCTCTGGCTCATTGCTCAGTGCAGAGTGCTAGGGGAATTCCCGCCATGAAAGTAAAAGGAATTTTATTTTAGTAACCCTGCTTTTATGAGCAAGGCTTGTATTCTTGCTTTCCCTTAATGAAATCTCCTGTCAATTGAAGCTTCTAAACTTTCTGTAAGACTCCAGAATTGTCTAATTGAATTAAAATGGCTCTGCAGGGGAATGATTAGCTTTTTCTCTGTAGCACTAGGTTTCTGTTAAAATTCAATACTTGATCTGAGGCACACTGAGCATATTTGTGCAGACATAACTGTCATCCAAGGCCACAGCTGTCTTTCAGCTGGGTGTGACTGCCTGTGTTTTCTGTTTTGGCAAGAGAATTCTGGGATATAAGCTGGCCCTTAACTGAGGGGGATGCATCAGTGAAATTATGGTGCAGATCTTCCTAGGCCAGGCAAAAGTCTTTTGGAATGTAGTCTGTATGTTATAAAGTTTCTGTAGCCAGAAACTGAGAGGTAAAGAAAGGAAGGACACCAAGCTGAGTGGTGCTTTTGACACCTGAAGGATGAGATGACAGCCAGAGGGACCTGGACAGGCTCGAGAACTTGGGTGTGTGGGGATCTCAGCTTGTTTGAGACCAAGTGCCAAGGTGCAGCTCCTGGATTGGAACAACCCCCAGTATCAATCCAGGCTAGGGGATGAACAGATTGAGAGGCTCCGATGGCTGAGAAAGACTTGGGGGTGGTGGTGGCTGAGAGGCTGGACAAGATTTGGCAATATGAGCTTAGCAGCCCAGAAACCAAACATGTCTTGGCTGCATCCAAAGCAGTGTGGACAGCAGATCAAGGGAGGGGATTCTGCTCCTCTGCTGTGGTGAGACCCCACCTGTAGCACTGCCTCCAGCCCTGGTCCCCAGCATAAGAAGGACCCGGGTTCGATTCCCGCCAGGGAAACAGCGTTAAGAGTTGGACTCGATGATCCTTGTGGGTCCCTTCGAACTCAGAATATTCTGTGTGTGATTCTGTGTGACATGGACCTGTTGGAGCAAGTCCAGAGGAGGACCACCAAGTTGATCAGAGGGATGGAGCACCTCTCCTGTGAGGAAAGGCTGAGAGGACTGGGATTGTTTAGCCCGGAAGGGAGAAGGCTTGGGTGTGATCTAATTGCTGCCTTCCAGTACCTAAAGGGAAGTTACACGCAAGATGGTGAAAGGCTATTTACGAAAACATGTAGTGAGAGGGCAAGGGTGGATGGCAACCTATTGAGTAGATTTAGATTAAATATGAAGAAGTTCTTTATTGTGAGGGTGGTGAGGCACTGGAGCAGGTTCCCCAGAAGCTGTGAATGTCCCCTCCCTGTCTGTTCCTGTGGATGTTTGGATTATCCCAGGATGGTCCCACCCTGGTGTAATTGAAGGCCTCCCTGCCCATGGCAGGAAGTTGGAGTTAGAACTTTGAGGTCCCCTTCCAACCCAAACCATTCTATGAATTTATAAACTAGGTCCAAATACTCAGTTAACACAAGTTTCTCTGCAGTTGCCTTTTAGTACAACTCCTGTCTGTGTATGAAAGGAGTTGCATAGTTCTCCCTGGTCAGCTCCTTTACATTCCTCATCTGTCATCCATACTTTTACTTGATTCAAGTTACCCAGGAATGTGAGGGTGTGGCATGAGGGATAATCAAGTTGTCAGGGATTTTCAGGTCTGAAATTCTTAACTATTGAGAACTGAGTGAGTAAATCTGTATAGGATGAGCTATAGATGCATCTAAATCCTACAGGGAAATGGTGAAACCAGTTTGGTATTGACATTTAGATAAAGCCTAGTCAGCCACAATTGACCTGCATTGATCCTGCTTTTATTATTTATTCCCCCTTCCCCCTCATGATAATAATGTGTGGATTGCAGGCAATGAGTAAAGAGTTCATTTCATACTCTCTGGCATTAAAAGAAAAAACATACCTTGCTTACCTTCTTAGGCAGATAATACTGAAACACTTGATGATTTGCCCTTCTTTTTTTCTTTCTAGGCAACTAATGCAGCAGATCAAGGAACAAGGATTCCTAGCTGAAGTGGAGGAGCAGGACGTTGCAAGTCTGCCACTCTCTTGTGCCTGGGAAAGCGGGATTGAATATCCGGCACCTTGTGCTTCAGCTAGTATTAATGTATAGATAATATCTGGTAATTAACTGCAAGGTTAGTCATTGAATTTAGGGCATTTGGGGGACCATTAACTTAATTCTTGCTAGGATTTTTAAGTGGTTTTTTTTAAAGCTAGGTTTGGCATAAATGCAACCAAAATGACTAGATGATGGGTCACAATTATCTGTGTTCCTATGGAAACTATTTGAATATTGTTTTATATGGATTTTTATTCACTTTTCATGTATGCTACTAAAGACTGACCCTCAACTGTCAAACAAGTATTTGTAGCTTGTGTATGGCAGAATGGGCTAAGCTTAGTGCTTTGTGACCTACCTGTTTTAAAATAAAGTATATTGAAATAACTGGTCCTGTGTTTGGTTAATCTGTAGGAAATTAATGTGTTGTGGCTGGCTCTTTTAGCATTGTATGAGGGCAGACCAGATGCCATGACCCCAGAACTTACTAGTAAATTAGTAACACAATCTTCCCTATCATTGCCAGTCATTAAGGAGATGATTGTGTACAGGCTCCATGGCTGCCACTGACAAGGTTCTTGTGTGTGCAATAACTAAAACATGTTATGGGAAAACTTAAGAATCTGAAACTATGGCTGTCCGGCTCTCTGACCTGTGTTGTCTGGAGATTTGGTATAAAACAGGTAAGAATTGGGACTTGACATCTTTTGTACGTGCAATGCAATTAGAAGCTCTCATTTAATGTTAGGAAAATACAGGTGACCTTTCTGACTTTGAATTCAATGTAATAGATGACACTAAGCAGTAAGTGCAAGGAGGAGCTACAGGGTGTCTTGATGATAAAACTCTCTGCTTATTGAAGCAGAGCATTCTGACTTCTATTTAATCTGACGATAGTCTGCTGCAACTTCTTGCACTAAAATTAAGAAACGTTTCTGGTAAATTAGTTGGTCCCAGAGCTGAATCTGATCCATTTGCCAGAAGGTTCTGGACTGCAGGCATGGCATAGCAAATGCCTGGTGTGTATAGAGGAAAACTAATGTAGCAAGTAAATATATAAAGCTTAAGCTAACTTAGAGTGAGTGTTAAAATTTAAAGGGTTGTCCAAAGGTTGGCATTGCTGATAGAAACAGTGGCTCTGGTAAGATGAGGAGTAAAGCTGTTTTCTTACAAGCAGCTCTGAAAGACAAGGTTTAACCTTCATTCTGTGTTTTCAGCTGAGATTACACTGCTCCACTATCTGAACTAGTAGGGTAAACAGAAGTGATGGTACCTTATTCCTGAGTCTCTTGAAGCATCCTAAGTGAGTTATTTGCTTTACTCCTCACTTCAAGCTCGTAGTTGAAATGGCACTTGCCCTTATTCTCGTGCACACAGCAAACTAAAGTATGTACACAGTGGAGCTATAGCCTTAATCTCAAACCAGGTCTTCCTTTAGCATCTCCAAATTCATTTGGAAACTTAATGTTTCTTAACATGAAAGCAAAAGCAGTCACTGGTAACCAAATGCTAATACTGTAAAAATTCCACATTTAAATCTTGTCCTAGGAGAGCTAAGTGCATTTAACTGTGGAAAAAACTAACAGGTATGCAGAAATAGTGATCTCTGAGAACCTACAGGTGTCTAAAGGGAATGTAGCTACTTTGTCATTCCTGTTTGAAGGGTGAATCAGAAGAGTGTACAGCTGCAGTGAGATGTGATGTGGTACCTACTCCAGCATCTGGTGCTCCTGGTGGGTAAGAGGCACATCCTGGCTTCCTCCACTCACAGCCAGTGGAGACTGTCTCCAGCAAGTAGTTTCAGAGTAATCACTGGTGAAGCCTAATTAGTAAATTTGACTGAGAAGAATGTGGCAGGCTGCCAATTGCTGTCTTCATCTGCTGTTTCATTGGGTTTGGTCTCAAAAAATCTAATTTACATCTGTTTGTCACTGCTGGAGACCAGAACAGTGGCAACATGCTAACAAGAATACTGATTGGTGTGATACTCTGCAAAAGAGATGTAGCTTTCTCTTCTATAGGAAGTATTCATAGACTTGGCTGATGCTCTGTAAGCCCTGTCTAACAAGTGTAGCAAGTGGTTAAAAACCTGCATCTTCTGTGTGAAAAAAATCAAGTAGGTTTTGTGAGAGTAATAAATATTTACAGTAATGGCCATGTGTTTTTAAGCAAGGCTCAACTTTCTCCAGTTGGATTATGCTGAGCAGATATTCTGGGCTTTGAAATACTGACTGTCCTACAGTAATACCTCAAAATTCGTGGACTATGGGTCTCCTGAGGGTCCTGCAAATTGCCCAGTCCACAAATATTCTTCGTGGGGGGGAAAAAAACCAGGAATACTATTCAGTATTCACAGGGAAAAAAAAACCATAAATATGTAAATATGCAAATCCAGAAGCGAGAATACGTGAGAAGTGACTGTAGCCATCTCACAGCTGCCCCGCTCCTGGCTTCCATAGACTCTTAGTTGTTCATTTCCACTTTGTTAATTGATTTTAAATTATCCCAAGTCACAGGAGTTGGTTATAGGATGAGTGTGTAGGGCGATTGTAGGGCGATCTCTACAATCCCTATGAGGGAAATCTATTTCCTACTGGAAGCTGGAGCAGGCACCATGTAGGACAGCAAAGATGTAACAAGGTAAGCAGTGAGCTTATATGGTTTGGTTTTGATCTCCCTTTGATGGCCTTTTGGATGATTAAAGCCTTTGCTGTTTTGCCATTTTTGTTGTTCAAATCCAGTTGTTCTAACTGCATGCACATCTTAATTATTCCTCCTTGGGGCAAGCCTGCCTGATACAGGAGGAAGGGAGGAGCTGCATGCCAGAAGAATTGAGACCAGCTGCATCTGTCTGATAGAATTAGCTCAACAAGTATTAAAGGTGGAGCCAAGAATAGCCTATGCTGTTCAGCTTGCCCCTTGCTAACCCTGCTCTATATGGTGCTGCCTCATTGTGGGCTTTGCTGGTCCATTTGCAGGGCCTGTGGTGTTCCTGCTCCTCACAAGGCTGGCACTCACACCACTCTCTGGCACAGTGAGGGTGGTGTCAGTTATCTTGGGATCACACTCAAAAAGAGAGTAATATCTGAGGCAAACACCAAGACATCTGCCTGAGGTGGCTTCTCATCACATCATTCCTCTTTTCTGAGCAGTGAAGCCACTTGAGACCTAAACCAGGTCTAGCTGAGTCCTTATCTAAGTCCCCATGTGGCAATACATGGCCTGTACTGGAGTTCAGATGACAACCTTCGGTGCTGAGGTAGTTTCATATACCAAAATAGTTGAGAAACACTGGTCCTCTGAAATTATGCCAGATGGAAGATCAAAGACGAAAATGTTTCAAGGAGAGATTGAAAAATCCTGAAACAGAGTGAGAGGAAGTAAGGGACAAGAGGGGAACTTGCTGATGGCAGTGTGCCACGGTGCAGGTTTCCCTTGTGTTACTGCATGAGCATTTAACTCGTATTTTCATTTTTAAGCTGCTAACCTGTAGGCCACAACATCGGCCTTGCAGACAGAGTGTCTGAAATTCCCCTTGGAAGAGCTGAGTCTGCTGCCTCACTTTCAGCAGCAGAGAAGTGCAGAGCAGGGACCTCACAGCTCCACCTTCAGGAGCAGGAACAAGCATGGGGCTTCAGAGAGCTCTTCTGTCATAAACCTCACCCCTGAAAAATACTATCATTTAAACAGGTGTTTTATAACTAAACGGCACCAATTTGCAGTAAGATTGAAGTGGACAGCTTGCTTTTCAGACCAAAGCCAACCTTTTTCCAAAAAACATCAAAATAAATCATTATTCACAAGTATTGCTAGAGGAACTGAGGTGAATACATCTCGATAGTTGAGGTTTAGTTTTTTCATGGCAGTATGTAAACATAATGTAAAATGATGTTACTTAACTGCCAAAAAGTAAAAGATCTGCAATAATAAATGTTATTTTTCATTTTCTCTTGGAAGAAGCACTGATCAGTGCCAAAAGACCAAGATGTTGCACTTTGCAGTCTGAGTCTGAGGGCTGATGCGAAGGTGAACACCGTGGGCACGAACAACGTTGGCCCTTGAGTCCCCTCCATTTTGGGAGGGAGAAGCCATGAGCATTACAGACAAAGGCTTGAGCACTGGCAAAAGAAAGGAGTTCCCTCAGGGGACCACACTACAGCCTTGTGTGTGTCCATGTAGTCTTGGAAATATCACTACAGCCCAATAAATATTAGACACTTATTTACATGTGTTTCTTGATGCTCATACTGCAGCAACAATTTGCCTCCATCTGTTAGTCTTTGCTTAAAGACAAAAGTATTAGCGTGCTGAATGCAACCCTCCCTTTTCTTCTCACTTTAGGGAGCTGGTCCCAGTCTCACCCACAGTATTCCCACAAAAAAGAAGTGCCTTCTGGTTATAGTCTCTTCAATTCATGCTCTCACAGGGCTTTGCAAAGGACTAATTGGTTCACCCTGCTTTTGTGGTACAGAGCCAACTGCCATGTTCCAGTCCAGAAAGCAGCCAAAAGACAGCAAGGCTGTGCAGCAATTCAGGGGAGGAAAGCAAGGCAGAGACACTTCCAGGTCAGTGTTCCCAGATGGGTCTCTACCAACACCTTACCATTGCTATGGAAGGGGAGGGTCAGACTTACATACCTTGGGAACTCAGCACTGCATATAGGCTGAGAAAGGGTAACTGGAGCAGCTCAGTACAAAGAATTCCCAAAGTACTTTGGAATCACAGGTATTATTTCATTTCTCTTTAAATGGCAGTTCTCTACCTTGTGAGAAGAATAGGGTTTGGTCATTCAGTGGGTTTAAGCCATCACACTTTTATATTTGGCTACTAAACTCGCTAGCTAAGAAGAAGAAGAAGATATTGACAATCTTGCAAAGAACAGGGTTGCAGTGCTTGAACAGGATAATACAGGTGCAGTTTTCAATAAGAGAACAAAGGTGCTGCTACCCTTACTGTGAGGATAAGAATAAAATCATCTATGATGTTGATAGATTAAAAAACCCACCTGCCTAAGAACTCCAGTCTCTTGCAGTTAACTCCAGTTCATCCATAGCAACAGCATTTCACCATAACATCTCAGTAAATATTTCTCAGCAATGATTGTCCCACTTTCCTGCAGTCAAAACTTACATTAAACCATTTATGTGAAAAACCAAAGCAAATCCAACTCGCCAGAGACTGCTGATTCAGGAGAGGGAAATTCCTCCTGCATCCTGCCAGGATGTCTCCCAAACTCCCCAGGAGGCAGGTGCTGTGGGACTCATCCGCTCCTGCCAGCTGTGTTCATCCTCCACTGGGGGATTTGAGCAGCCTGGTCTAGTGGAAGGTGTCCTTGCCCAAGCTAGGGCGTTGGAACTAGTTTTAAGGTCCCTTCCTTCCCAAACAATTCTATGATTCTGTGACTGATTCTATGGTTATGCCTGACTGCAAGCAAAGTGAGTGATGTTCCTCTGACTGGGGCCAAAGGAGATCCTCTGAGAGATAAGGATGTGGTGGCTAATTAGCCGCAACAAAAGCCCACAAGGTGGAGCTCAGTTCAAAAAAAAAAAGCATCAAAGAAACCCTGTCTCAGAGCCAGGGAAGGTGGAAGAAAGCAGTGAAATGAAAGCTTTCAAGCGAATCCCACACTCCCGATGTTAGACCGCAGCATGAGTGAGATGTTATTAGAGAGAACAAATGCAAATAAGAAAGTACAAGGAAAAAGCATGTACAAAGTAATAATTAAACTGTTGCACGGCTCAAAACCCCCCCAACCAACCAAAGCTCTCATCCCATCAATACACAGAGATGGGAAGCAGACAACTTGAGGTTTTTAATACGCTGAAAACTTCAAAAAGAGTTAGGGTTTCTTAAATTATTTATTACAGCTGTTACCTCAAATGTCCCGTCAGCTTCCAGCTTCCTGCTTGGAACACAGTCTGAGGCTTGGCTCTTTCAGCAGCTATTTCTGTGATGTTTTGTATTCTTCTCTCTTGCTCTTGGGGTTAATTTAGATTTGGTGTTGTCTGGGGGGTTTTATGGGAGTTAGTGCACAGAACTGATTTATGCCATCTTCTGTAGAGCAGCTTTGCAGTATTGCTGTGGTCAAGTGCCAGTGGATACAAACTGGAACCAAGGGGTCCAGCTGGGCGCAAGATGAAACTCGCCTCAGAGGGTTGGCCAGGCTCCATCTCTGGAGGCTTTTGAAAACTGATGGGTCAAAATTTTGAGCAACCATGGGCTGATCCTCATCTGATCCTTGCTTGGAGCAGAAGCTTAGGCTAGAGACCTCCTGAAGTCCCTTCCAATCCAACTGCACTTGTCCTCACCCTGGTCCCCAGTGGGTCTGGCAGTGCCATGGGGTTGAGCCCCACAGCACAGTCCCCTCAATCCATCACAAGGTTTGCAAACACTTAGGAACTCCTTTACTGCCTTCCCTCCTGTGGGGCTATGGGTGAAGGGATTGTTCTCCAATGCTAAAATATAACAAAACTGGGCAAGCAGCCTCTGAGGAGCTGCTGAGGTGTGAGGACCCACTCCTGCCTCAAAAAAAAAAAAAAAAAAGAAGAAAAAGTAGTGGGGAGGAACTGGTAATGGATGCTAAACCAAAGCCACAGTGTGTCTGTTGGTGCAAAGCAAAGAGCCTCATCCTGCTCCACGAGTTGAAGAAGGTTCCTCACCTGGGCGCCTTGATCCTTATAAGCCTCTTATGCTCCTGAAGCAGTTTTCCTGTGTCCCCAGCTGAACATGCTGATCACCCTTTGCTTCTCCTCCTGGGTCAGCCAAGAGCTACAGACATTGCAGGGAGCAAGTGGCTTCAGAACCAGAGACCCATTTCCAGCCTCAGCTTTAGGACACTGGGCAGGATGGTGGGAGATTTGCTGGATCCAATATCCATGCCAGCATCAGGGCATGAAACATATCTACCCCTGGGAGAGGTGAATCTCACTGGATGTTAGGAAGAGCTTTGTCACAGAGAGTGATCCGTCAGTGGAATGGTCTGCCCAGGGAGGTGGTGGAGTCACCATCCTTGGAGGTGTTTAAGAAAAGACTGGATGAGGAACTCAGTGACATAGCCTAGGCAATGAGAGGCTCAGATGGATGGAGTGTGGTGCCCGTGGCTCCAGGGTTGTTGGTTCTACCCCTGTGTGGGCATTTGCTTGGGAGTTGGACTAGATTATCCTTGTGGGTCCCTTCCTTGGACCCACTTGGAATATCCTGCGAATCCTGTGAAGTGTGGCCCCAGAACACCGGCTGGGTGGGAGCCCATGGGCAGCAGGGGAGAGTGACAGGCATGTCCTGCTCTTGTGTGACCACCAAGCAGCTGCATGCCCTGGCCCTGCAGCAGCTACAGCAGCAGTCTTGGAAACGGCAGGTTAAATGAAAAGACCTTCAAAGATACCTGCTCCTTGTTGGCTCAGAAGAGGAAAGATGCAGAAAAGCAGTAACGTGCACAGAAAATAGCTGAAGAAGGTCGTGTGGCTGAGGGCTGAGCAGTGGTGGGCATGGCTAGATGGCAGCAGCAGCCTGTGCTGGGGCCTTGCTTCTCCCACACCCTCCTGCATCCCCGAAGTGGGAGAGATGTCTGCAGCCACCTGCTCCTCAGCACTCCAAGGCCTTCAGCTCCAGGATCTTCCCAAGGCTGTGGTTACTGCCTGCACACTTCATTTTTAGATGGAGAAAATAATTTCTTTGTTATCAGCAAATAAACTGACCGGCACTGAGGCAAGCTGAGAGGGAAATAGGACTTGCAGGGAAAACATAATTCCTTAAATCTTTGGCTTTTGAGCTGGGAGGAAGATGGTGGGAAGGGAGGAGATCATAACAGAGGCTCAGCCTACCCTCCCCAGGATTCATCCCTCCGTGTGGGTTGCCAGCAGCTCCAGGCATCCTTCTGCCCACTGACACCAAGTCTGGGGATTTGTGGGACACAGCAGAGACACTCCCTAGAGTGTCTGCAGCTCATAAGAGATGAGGGCAGGAGGGTAGAATGAGGGTTCTGCAGGAGACGAGCCCAGCTCCCTGCACTCATGCCCACGCCTGCTTTCCACACCCAGACAAGCACCCAGCCCATGGCCCGAGGACAGCTGGAAACAAATGTCCACAGTGCCTGTTGCATATGGGAAGTTGAGGTCCCACAGCCAGGGCTGGACAGCTTAATCTGGGGTACATCTGAGGCTTGGATGTACCCCAAGATGTGCCGTGGGAGAGGCCCCAAGGTTCTTCTGCTGCGGTTTTCTTGTGGAGAAATCCACCCTCCTTGGGCAGAGGATACCAGTAGGGCTGCATCTCCATTGAACTGGCTTCTGGATATTACCAGGGACACTCTGCAAACATCCTCTGCCATTCTGGCAGTCCCTTTGTGCTTCCTGAGAGCCTGCATAGGGAGAAAGGTGACAAAGAAAAAAGTGGAAAGGGATAAAAAGCTACCCTGGTCGGACTATTTATTACCACAAATGTTAAGTACTGAATTGCTAGTGCCTAATGAGAGGTTTTTTCTCTCCTGAGCAATACCAGGCAATAAAGTATAATTTATCTTCGGGAGAGATGGATGCAGCTGAGCCTGTACCAGACTTAGGACAAAAGAGTATTGACGTCACTCTCAGGAGTCCAGCGGCAGATGTTTAGCATCGTCTCCAGCCTCAGGCCAAAGGTACACGAATTACCAAGGCAGATTCGCTGGCCTGCATTAGCTCCAGGGTCAAGAGGAGCTGATCATAATGTTCCCTGCCCGCATTAGGCGGTTGTGAAGCCATTTGCCATTGGTCTACGTGAGCACGGCTGATGCTGTATATGACTTAGCCAGGTGCCAGCTGCCACCTAAAGAGCCTCAAAGTTTAAATGGTCAAGCAGGGAGCTAAGGGCACAGAAGCAGAGACATGCAGGCTGCAAAGGGAGGACATAACGTGCCACAGCAGAAGAGGGAGATTTCGGAGGCCATTGTAACCCCACGTGATGTGTGTGATACCCGGGGAGCCATTTCACCCAGAGCAGTAACATCCTTAACCACAAGGCTGTCCAAAAGCTTACTTGTCTTGTAAGTTGAGCACTGAGCTGATATTTTCAGGTATCTACCCAAGGTGATCCCAATACCATGTTAATTTGGACCTCGAAGTGTACGAGTAGTTCGAACTCCTGTTTTTCAGATTCCTTTTTTTCTTGTTGTCAATACTAGGTAGCTTTAGTTAGTGGGTAGCTTTGCTGCCTTCTTATCAATATGGAGAAAAACTTTTGCAATAGTTTGCATAATCTCTAATGATTCTAAAAAATCCTGTATCACCAGCAAACGTCTTTGTCTCACTGCATTTATCTATCTCCATCCATCCCTTTTCAGAACATTTAAGAATGTGTTACCACTTCACTCCTGCAGAGATCACTGACTTATCAAGCACAACTTCCATTCGTGAAAGCTCATTTTATCTCTTCCCTTTATACAACATATTTATCCTGGCATCTGCAATGTCTGTTCTGTGCCATAGCTTCTACCAATTTTTTTTCTGGTTCAGGCATCAGGTTTTCTGGTTTGCAGTTCCTCACACTATACCTTGAAGTCACTAAAAAAATAATAGTAATAATTTGGTATTCTGTTTGCTGGAGGCTGATTTAGAAAGAGCTTAAGCTCTCATCCTTCTGTTCTTTGGCTGCACTCAGGCAGATACCACTTTTCCAAGCAACTTGTTTCTGTTCATTTTAGCAGGGTCCTGGAAAACCTTTCCTGTGGCGTTTCAGGTGGCAGCAGCTCCTCAGCCTGGGTCACTGTCACCCATAACTGTAGGTGACTGTGGTTGCAGCTTCTGATTAAGGAAATGAAAGGTTGAAACTTGGCTTCTCACTGCCATGCTGGTGTCATAATTAGTAAAACATTACTCTTCTGGGAAGAAAAAAAAAAAGCTTGCTATTCTAAGATACATCGATAAAGGGAAAAACCTGCCTGGTTCAAATATATTCCCTTCGGTTTTTCTTACCTCTATGAGACCTCAGCTTGCTCAGGTCCTCACCGTACAACTCTATCCTCTCACACAGAGTGTGCCTGTGGGCTCCAGCTCATTGGCAATCACTAATTACCCATCCAAGATACCTGGTAAGGCTGTGGTCAGCTCACCAAAGTACCAAAAATCCTCTCTATACCCCAGGCAGAGCAAGTGAACTGTGAGCTTTGCTCCAGAGGCAAGCCCACCTGTCAGCCTCTGCAGCAGGGTTAACACCTCTCACCACCTTTTTACACTAAATATGATTTCCCCCCATTTTTAAAGAAAAGGCATGACCTGGAAGCAAGCTGGAGGTTAAATCTCACCGCTCTTCAATGATGTAGTTGACTACACACCAGCAGTATACCTCACCCTTCAGTGCTGATTTCCAACTACCTTTTGATTGAGCACTGGAATCTCTCATTTCCAGAGGCTGCTGGGCAATCCAGAAAAACCCACCTGCTGTGGCTGGGACCTTCTGGTAGAAGTGGAGGCAAGATGCAGACAGGGATGACTTCAACACCCCAAGAGCCCACCAGGTGCCCCCCCCCCCCTAGCCCTCAGAACCTGTTTTTCTCTGTCAATATAATGCACACAGAGGGACATACAATTTTTTTCCAATTTGTGCCCTTTTCCTTCATACACCCACAGCAGAGGAACCAAGTGATCCAAGCTTGGCAACCACTTCTCAAAAACCCATTAGGAATTAAACTCATTTCCTAGAACCACCTTTCTCTCATTAAAGGTGCTGATTTGTCCTTATTGCCACAAGGTGTGGAAATGGCTAGTGATTGAAGGGTGATTTAAATCACATTACTGAAGAGGGAATCAAGTGGCAGCCTGGCTTCAGTAAAAGCCTTTAGGACAGAGCTGTGCTGCTGATGGAGGTGAAGATTTTGAAGTGATTCATGCTTCAGGACACAGAGGTAGGAATTGCTCATCCCAGGGGAGAACAAGGCAAAAGCAGAGGCAGGGTATTTATCTTTATCCTTAGGAAAGTGCTTTTGAGTGTAAAGCAATGCAGTAAGGAACCACACTGCCAGTGCCATCAGCCAAGGGGCGCACGTTTTTAGAAAGCCCACTTGCTTGATGGTTCTAAATCCTACATGGGTGATCTGCCATGAGATTCACACACTGCACCCACAAGCTCAGCTTCCCCTGCCAGTCCCACCCTCCTCCTCATGCTTGCTCATCCCTCCCTTGTTTCTAAATACTGCTGCTGAATTTTGTGCTTGTGCAAAAGGTTCTGGTCAGTATGTTTGACAGGAAACCCAGGAGCAGGAAATCTTTCTGGCAAAGCCTCTGGCTGCCATCAGTGCCTGCTGCCTGGCCACAGGTTCAGCTGTGAGGAGGCTCTCTGAGATTTGGGGGATACCCAAGCCAAGCAAGCACAGACTGCTGGGGGAGTTACTGTCAATTGGTGCTGGCTCAAGTGTGAAAAGGAAGTTTAAAAACACATGCCACATAAGACCACTGAAACTTGTAGCTGGGGGGAAGAAGCTTAACAAAGGCAGCTGGCACAGAAGAAACTAAAACTGGAAAAATTATGGTGGAAACGAAAGACACAGCACAAAGCTGATAAAAGAATGGTCTGTGAGCCTTGAGAATCAGCTACCAGAATGTGGAAATCCATCATAATTGTCCTTCACAGTTCCCTTTGCCCCTGTCCCTATATTCTGGGTAGTGTCAACCCCCCCCCCCCAAAAAAAAATGCAGGGGAGTGCAAAGCACAAGTGCCTTGAGAAAAACTTATTGCTAGAATGGGGCAAAGAAAAAGAGAACTTTGGTCCCTCCCACTGCCTCCTCAGTGGACCATCCCACGTATGGTTTCATTCATGCTGTTGGGCAGGGATGTTTTATCCCATTCTAGCATCTTGTCCGGTGTGAGTGTTGTGATGAACTGTGCAAAGGTGAACATCTGGGGGGCTGCAAGGTCACCCAGAATGGAATGTGAGGTGTTCCTTCAAGCCAGTTCTTTTGCTTTGAAAGAAAAAAACCCCAAACTCGGACAACTCCTGGCTCCTTTTTGTGTGTTGTCATAGCAACTAAGGAGGCCCTGACCTCTGCTGTCTGGACAGCATCACCTGGGTACCATGCAGTGGGCACAGCAAGGGCCACATGGAGCCCCAGCTGGGGTGGCCAACATCTCCCTTCACAGGCACCATGGGGAAACACATCACTGATGGGATGAAAGTTTAGAAAAAAGTATTTATCCTGTGGTTTTGTTGGGGTGTTTTTACATAGTTGCCCTTCAGGCATAGGGTGATAGCACCAAAAGCTCAGTGAGAAGTGGATATAGAATTCCCTGTCAAGTAGCTCAGAAGGGCTCAACAGCTGCCTGACGCTGCTCCTGCCTAAAAATGAAGTTCTGATTTCTTGTGCATGATTATCTTTAGCCCAGAGGGCTCCCCTGGTGGGGCACTGGGGGGGCTACTAAAGCCGATCTCCCCAAAGACCACATTTCCCCACTGTGGCCAAGGCGTCGGGCAGCAGCAGCTCACTTGGGCATCACCACATTTGATGCTGGCAAAATGGAGAATGGCACAATGTGGGGTGAACCCTGGCACCTGCAACCTATTTCTAGAGCACTGGCCCTGTCTGCAGGCAGCCTTGTTCCTCAGTGTCACCTCACTCATGCCATGGTGCTACTTGTGTCCTCCAGCAGGCATCAAAGCTGCTAGTTATGGCCCTCCCAAGTGTTATTAACTCATAAGGAAAGCAGCAAAGGAATAACCGTGGCTGTGCACCACTAACATCTAAATTAGCTGGGTTTATGCTGTTTTCTCCAAGGAAAGCGTGTGCAGTGTTTGTGTTTTGCTCCTGATCATTAATGGCATATTAAGGCACGGTCACTGCACTCACCTTTTCCCTGAGGAACCAGCTGCTAGTGTTGCACCTGCAGGCCGTGGCATCTGCTCAGCAGTGGAATTTATCCTGAAAAGGGTCTAGGAAAGTATTGAAAAAAGGAATAAGGAGGAAAAATATGTGTTCACTCATTGCCGCAGCCCCAGGAACGAGGTGTTTGCTATTTGGGTCTGGGGAGTCTCTTCCACCAATGCTTTGCCATTGCACCTTCACGCGACGGGGAGGGGAGCGATAGTCCCACACAACAACCCTGTGGGAGCTGGAAATGGAATGCCTGCTGCTCCTGCTGGCTGCAGCAAATGAGGACTCACAATGTCCCCAAGAGGATGACGCTCACCAGCTCCATGCTGTGATGCTCAGCACATTGCATTTCCTCCTCTCAAAAACCTCAAAAAACCACTCACAAAGACATCTTGCTCCTGAAGAAACAGCCCAAATGGAAGACAAATTCCAGCTTCAGGAAGAGGATTATCTCTGTCAGTTCTGTTTCTCCATAAGAGAGGATTGGGCAACATCCTAATGACATGAGTTAGGTGACACTCTCCTCTGAGCCTGAGAACCTCAGCATTTCTCCAATCAATCCCAATTTCCCTTATTGGATTCTTGTCCATTATTCATGCATTTTGTTGAAGACCTGGGCGAGGAACACCCCAGCCCTGCTCCACAGATCTCCAGTGCTGGATCTTATGGCCATATGCAGAAAGTGTGGGGCCGTGGCAAAGATGCAGTAGAAAAATTCTCAGAAGTAACAAGTGTCCCATAGAGATAAAAAAGAGGGATTGCCTGCCAGATACTTCTTTTGGAGTTCTCGACCACTGATGCAAGCTCAGCACCATACTGGCTACAACTCAGACCCCAGGTGGGAGGAGGAAGGTGTTTCCTCTTGCATGTACCACAACGGAGATACCAGAAAGACACGGCAGTTTGCTTCTTGTTGTGCAAGCCAGTCAAGGAAGGCATTAGAGGTGCTTTAGTACATAGAAGAAATACATGGCTGCTCTTGTCAGTGAGAACAGGCTGCAGCAGAACCGTGCATGGTCACAGGGCTGGGACTCCAGGCTCACAGAATCATGTAATCGTTTAGGTTGGAAAAGACCTCTGGGAGTCTAACCATTAACCCAACACTTTCAAGGCCACCACTAAACCATGGCCAAATCTATACCTTTTAAATACCTCCAGGGATGCTGACTCAACCACATCCCTGGGCAGCCTGTTCCAATGCTTGACAACTTTTTTCTAATACCCAATTTAAACCTCCCCTGATGCAATGTGGAGCCATTTCCTCTCATCCTGTCACTTGTTACTGGGGAGAAGAGACCAATGCCCACCTGGCTGCAAACTTCTTTCAGGTAGTTGTAGAGAGTGATAAGGCTTCCACTCCAGATGTTGCTGAAGGAAGTCTGGATTAAATCCTGACTCAATGTATACCCACACTGAGATTTCAGGATAATAATTATTTCACTTGGAAACTAAAGAGCAAAATGCAAATAGTGACTGGAAACACGTCTGTGTTCTGAGCTGGTAAAAACAACGAGTTTATGCTGTGGGCGATTTTTGACAAGACCTGTCCCTGCTCCTGCTCTCTGCTGCAGTGCAACCTCATCCCCAGCACTAGGAAAGAGCAGGCACAGCCAGCATCACCAGGGAAAGACGGGGTGCCTGGCTTATGCCTGCAGAATGGCCTGGGTGACAGCGGCAGGAACGCAGAGCCAAAACTAACCCAAGATGTAATTTGGCATATTTGCTGCATCTATTACAGTAGCAATCAACTTGGACTTAAAAGCATGACCTGCCTTCCGCATCGGGTTCCATGTTGATGGATGGAACACTTTAGGAAAAGTAAGAAAAAAGGTTAGGCAAAGGAAGCTGCCAAGGTCTCAGGCAAAACAGCTGCACTGTTTTGGAAAGGTAAGAAGTGTTGGAGTGGGAGCCCTGGGAGCAGAGCTGTGAGCTGGCAGTGCCCAGAGGTTTAGCGATGCAGCTCCCGGTGCCAGGTACAAGGTAGGGAAAACACCAAAGATGTGCTCAGACCTACTGCCCTACAGGCAGGAAGGGTTTGAGGGAGCTGAGGACGATGCACGGTGTCAGTCCCAACACACACAAACACCAAACTGTGGGAGAGTGTGTGGAGAGGAGCAAGGAGGGAACTTCCAGATGAGAGACATTAACATTTAGTGACAGCCCAGTAAAGGTTTTGTTTGAGAGAAATTGTTCCTCCGTCAGGAAGAGCTAGTCTGCTTTAACCTCTTAAAATAACCTGCCCAACTGGTGGTTGTGGCCTTTGCCCCTCTGTCCCTGAAGACAACAGGCAGCTGCTGCGACAGCTCCTTGCTTCCTCCTGACCTGTGTGACAGGGCCAAAAGCCTGAGATTAACCCAATCCTCTGGTAATGCACTGGTTGCCCTTTAACCACGGCGACCATAGAAGAGTGTTCAGAAGTGTGTCTGCATCCAAACCACCACATTCAATACAGCTGGGCAACAGGTAAGGTCTGCTTGCAGGCACGCTGCTCCCAGAGGTGCAGGCAGGCCTCCAAAGCTTCTACAGAGAGAGATGCTCTGCTCTTCTTCTCCACTCTTTTCAATAAAGCATCTTTCCTCCCAGAAGAGGTAACAGCAATTATCAGGTTCATCAGCAATGTATTTGCCATGGTGCAGCCCAGGGAGCTCAAAATGCCAGTCTGCCCACTAGACCATTAAAAGCAATGGCTGTTCTTAACCTTTAAATATGAATAAAGATGCCCCGGATAATGGATTGGGGACTATCCATGGAGACCATCTGCCCTGTGGCTGCAGAAATGCTCATGTTGTTCTTTACAGGAAGGAGTTTATTACTCAGAGGCTAATTCTAAAAATATATTGTAAAGGGCCTTATTTAAAAACAAAGGGGCAACGAAAATTTGGCAAGGGAGCAACACAAGACCGAACTCAAGCACCTCCATCACCCAGGCTGGAGTTAGGCTGCAACCAGATAGGCTTTAACTGAATTTGAAAGGCAATGACATAATTCGGAATTAGCTTAACAAGACCTGCAATTTATACAGAAAAGCCTGAATTTATGTAGTCATTAGGCAGAGCTTTCAGAGTGCTAGATATCTCCATGGAAAGAAAATAATTACACAGCTTATTAAAACAAGGTAAAAACTGACCCAATGATGAGGGTTTTTTTGTACTAAACTCTACTTTTGCTAAGTTGAGACTCCATTTTTGATTAATCATACAATTTCCCAAAACACCATAGTCACTTAACAAGTTGAAGTTCTCTATTAATCACTTGGACTTTATTTCCCAAGTGATTAACCCCTCTACACACCAGTCCCTCCACAAAAGACACCATCAGGAGCTCAACGAGCAGTAAAGCTCTCTTAGCCTTTCATTGATTTCTCCATCGGTTTTGAACTGTGCCTTTATCAACACTCAAACGACATCCTGCAGAAGGAGCCTGGAAATTGCTCTCACCTCCGAGTCCTCCTTACCACACAGGAAAGCAGAGACATCCTCCGAGGAGCTTTTCAAGCACAGCCAAGATGATTAAAGTTACCCAGTAACTCTGGATGCACAACTTCAGCCTCTGAAGCAGGTCTGCTCGACAGCAGCAGATAAAACCTTCTCAGTATTTGGATGGCCTGTAATTAAAAGGTTCCCCATATCAGAAGCAACCTTTGAACAGATCATCCTGGTTAGGCTTCCAAGCACTTCCCAGTCTCCCCTGGAGTGCTGTGCACGATACCACATCCTGGGCATCTTCTTTGCTTCCTGAAAGGCCACTGGGGACCACCTAACTTGCATGCTCTGGGCCAAATGACAGATGAAAGAGAGTTGACCAATCCTGCCCCCAAAAGACGACACTCCTTAAAGGTTGTGAAAGCAGGGAGGGACAATGTAAAACAACCAATCTTGGGACTGTCAATTTAAGGAGGCAAAGAGAAAGGCAAAAGACAAAGGAGGGCAAAATCTCAGTGTCTGCAACAGGGGAGCACAGGTGCTTGTCGGACCGCAGTGGGCAGAAAACTCTGTCATGAATTCCTTGGCCCATTTGAGAGCGAAAATTATAACATCAAAGGAATGGGAAATTTTTGACCTCTAAAATTCAGACTCTCTTTCTGCAAAAACAAGGTCAAAATGAGCTTCTCTAAGGAGATTGATTTTTTTTCAAATGAGAAGAGTTTAGGAATTGTTAAACAGCTATTTAAACTTGCTATTCAAGAGCTATTTAAACTTGCTATTCACTACAGACAGCAGTGGAAACCAGAAGAGGTGAGATGTCAGGCAAATATGGAAAAGTCAACAAGAGTCCCACTTAGAAGAATAGATGAACAATGACAGAAGAACTACCGCATTTATAAATGCTACAGCAAAACAGATTTTACATCTTTAATACCCAAGAAACGGATATTGTGCAACACTTGACTGAAAATATGCCTGATCCATTTTAATGTGGCACAAGAATCAAATGCTGTGGTCCCTCTCAGAGGCACCAGCCCAGGACAAGGGCAGAGATGTTTTGCCAGACTCTTCTGAATGCAGAGATGATAAAGCCCATGGTGGCCAACTCACACCTAAACAACTGCTACCCAGCCCATGCAAGCAGTGTAAGAACATCTGCAGCATTCCTAGCAACAAACCATCTTCTCTCAAACAGCCAGCATGAATACAAAAAGGCTGGAGACAGACTATCACCAAGCATGGAATGTTATTTTTTCCCCATGGTTAGCTTTTTTGGCTGGGCTCACCCAGGGAAGGCGGGCAGGCTTCTGATTAACCTCCTTTTCAGGATTGCCTCATCAGCAGTGTGTTGTGATTGAAAGGACTGTCAGTTTAACAGCTCAAATTTGAATTTCCAGGGAAGAAAATGAACACACTCTTCTGCTTGGCAGCACTGACACAAGTCTTTATTGCAGACCAAGTCTGGCCTAACAATATGTTTCCATTTGCCATTCCATATTGCAACCATTTCTTTCTTTTATTATTAAAATAATATCATCTAACCACTACTAGAACATTAAACACGGCAAAAATCCCTTAATTACATGCTCAACATTAACCTCAGGCCAAATAATTTGTTGATACCTTATTTTGCAGTGAGGACAGGCTTATGCATCTACCTGCAAACCTGAAGAACGTGGGGAAAACTGCTTCCCATGCTACCAGTATGAAACATTATTCCAATCCCACGTACCTGGTACCTGACAGCAGTTTTATTTTGTAAAGCCGTGGTCACAGTAGCCCGGCCAGCAGAGACAACAGCTTTTCTTCCACTGACTTGAGCTGTTCCGTATCCAGCAGAAACGGAGCTGTCGCCTTCCTGCAGTCTTCACCCTTGGATTCAGCTGGGATGGAGCAGGACCCCACAGGCACTGACACCACTGTGTTAACCCAGCCACAACAGCTGGCTCCCAAAAACCCTACATGCTTACAAGGCAATGTGTCTCGGACAAGATGGGGATGCGTCAGTCAGGGAACCGGCCTCATCCTTCCCCAAACACCTGACACCAGGAACGTGTTGCATGGGTTAAACCAAGACAGGCAGTGACAAGAAAAGTAGTCATTTATTTCAATTAATATTTCTTGGCATTAGGCAGATATTAAATAACACTGGAATGCACAAGACTATTAACATATCGACAGCAAAAGGGAGGAGGTGTAGCCAAGTTGAGAACAGCAGTGCCAGTCACGTCACCTCAGGGCACTCAAAAGCCATTTAACGCAGCAACCACCAGAAAGTAGGACTCCACTGAGAAATACAAAATGAGGATGAACTCCTTTCAGGTCTTTTGTTAATACAGTAACGCTGGAATGACTGACAGTAAAAATGAACAAATATTTGCATTCAGGAATTAAACAGAGTGAAATATCCACAAACTGCTAGTCATGCATTTCTTTTGGAACAGCAATTTGCTAATGCATAAATATCACAAAAAAAACAATCTCCAAGATTTGAATAAATCACAGACAACTAGAAGAAACAAAGCTCGAATTCTATTTTACGCCTTAAATAGAAGACCTAAATATTTAAAATTTTACTTCACCATATATATATAATTTATATATATATTAAAAGAAAGTAAAGACCATTAGATAAGTGCAGGCAATTTTCCTCAAAAAGAAAATTGGAACCATGCCCAGGAAAGCTGCTTTTTTTTTTTTCCTTTTTCCTTTTTTTTTGTTTTAACTTTCTAATCCATTCAGTCCCCCTTTTTTTTTTTTTTTTAACATAATAATTTCTGAAGCAAAATAAATTATCTACCATCCGCTACGCTGGGTAAAAGTCCTCCCTAGCCTCTTGTCAGGAACTACTAGAACATCACCTTTCTTACGGACTAAGTGAAGTGGTATCTCACCAGCGACTGAACTCTCTCGTAGCTGCATGTAAACATACCTTTCATTTAATGTTTAAAATGTGTAGAGTGAATCGTAACGTTACGGGGAAGCAGAAACGGAGCTGCCGGAGGAGAACTGCACTGGTGTTAGTGAGGGGAGCGAGGGCTGGTTCGCTCGGACACACACACACACACACACACACGCACGATCTGGCAACGGGATCTTATCCGCGAAGTGTGGAGGGACGGTTGAGAAGGCATCCGTTTGCGAGCAAAGCTTGAAGGACACAAGCCGAGATTCTCTGAGCACACTGTCCACTTTAATCAGAATTGACTCGCACTACTGGGGTCACACTGTAACAAACGCACGATGGAGGGATCGCTCTTGGCACCTTTGATGAACTCTTCCAGTGACAGTTTACCTGAAAGAGAGAAAAAACCAAAATGGAAATACAGTACATCCCCGCTGCATTGCAACCTCTGCATTACGACCCCATGGATTTGTGAGGAAAATTTCTCGCAATTTTGCTTCAGCCGTTTGTGAGTTTACCCGGCTGACACATGTGCAGTGCCTCCGCTCTGCTGAGGGGCGGTGCCAGAGCTCTCTGTGGGGCGCGACTGGCCCGGCCCCGCGGGGAGGGCCATGAGTCACGCTGTGCCCTGTTACTCTAAGCACAGCTGGGGACTGACCTCCCCGGGCACATGTTACTGTTTCCATGGCTACAGGCGGGGAAGGGAAGTGCCCTAGGAAAGTGGGGCTGGCCGTGCGGCGGGGTCGGCGCGCGGGTGGGATGGGGGGAGCGGCAGCGCGGGGTTTGGGCTGCGAGTGCGCGCAGTCAGCAGCTGCGGAACGAGTGTGGCTGAAGAGAAGTCTAGGGATTCTTGGGGGGGTCTCCCCAAGCAGACAGGGCACAGAAACATTTCTCTTTCCTCCCCTGTGCTGCGAGAACCCGTGGGGAGGAGTCAAAGAGGCTCCCCAGCGCTCCTGATTGGCTGGGGGTGGGGCAATGGGCATGGCCCGCATGCATATTAATGACCTGCATGCATATTAATGACCCACACGTATTTGCGAGTTTGACGTTCTGCAAGACCTCTGACATTTGACCTCTGACATGACCTGTTTCTCGCAAATGCAGGGGTATAACTGTAATGGTTAAAAAGTCATTTGTTGCCACTACCATTGCTGCAGCTTAAAAGAACCCCTCCTCACCAAAACAACATACATCTATTTAATCCATCACACACAAAGGCATTGAGGGGAATTTAGTGCAATGCACAGAAGCTAAATCCTACTCAAGCCTTTAAGCCCAAATGCATTTTTCTTCTGCAAAACAATCCAGCATAATAATCATTACTTTTTATTTAAAAAGACAGGCCCAAATATGAAACCAACTGTTCTAATATAATTTGGAGCTTTTTGCCCAGAAGCAGATAAACACAAGGTGAACAACAAGATGAACACAAGGTATGGTATCTGAACACATGTACACTTTGAAATGATGCTTATGTTACTACAGCAATTTAAACCTAGATATTCAAAATATCCACACTTCGTCCCCTTGTTTGTTGTGACATGTAGGGCTGAGCAGTGATGGCATCTCCTGAACCTATAAAGTCAGGTTGGAAAGGGCTCTGACCAACCTGATCCAGTTAAAGATATCCTTGATTTTTGCAGGGGGTTGGGCTAGATCACCTTTAAAAGTTCCTTCCAACCCAAACTATTCCATGATTCTGTGATTCTGCAGGCCACTTGCTGTTCCCTGCTGGATGTACAGGAACAGCCTCTGCCTTGCCTGCAATACTCTCCTGCTCCAGCACTTCGAAAACTGGCATGAGTAACGTGTAGCAAATATTAATGAGAAATGAAACCGTTTTTCCTATGAACCAGAGGAGACAAGCATTTGCTGCATTCCTAATACCGTGACCAGTGATCTCTCATTTACCTCATGCACTCAGCAAAACCTACCCCTACCCTCACACAACACCCCAGGGCCACCCTCACCAACCCAGACTGGTGACAGTGGCTCCAGAGAGGACCCACTCACAAACATCCTGCACTTGGCAGTTCCCTGCTGCCACTTTCAGCCACATGCACCTGAAAGGAGGGAGGCACCAGATCATCACACCAGTTTTCACCAGCCCCAGGGCACTACCAGGCTGCCATGGGGATGGAAGAGGAATGGCCTTTGTGGCTAGCACACAGGCAACAGGAACTCTTCTCCCAAGTAAAAAGCAATAGGGCAAGAGGAAACGGCCTCAGTTTGCACCAGGGAAGGTTTAGGTTGGATATTAGGCAAAATTTCTTCACCAAAAGGGCTGTTAACCATTGGAACAGACTGCTAAGGGAAGTGGTAGAGTTGCCATCCCTGGAGGCATTTAAAAGACATGTAGATGGGGCACTTAGGGACAGGGTATAGTGGTGGGCTTGGCCATTTTGGGTTAACGATTAAAGATCGATGACTTTAGAGGTCTTTTCCAACCTACGTGATACTATGATTCCACGAATGAGCACCCCTTCCCCTTGTAGAAATTACAGAAGCTCAAAAAACTGCAGCACAGTTCTGTCCTAATTTCTGGCCAATGCTCCCAAATCAAGAATTTTTATCAGCCTGAAAAAGAGGACTTCTAGCTTTCAGAGCACTTGTTAGCTTTCCCCTCTCCTTGTATTATTTAAAAGCAAAGCACAAATCAAAATCTATTTGCAATGCACAACAGTCAGATGGGGAAGAAGAAACATTTCCAGCCACCAGAGTACACGCATACAGATGTTATTGCTTGGCACTGCATGGCTTGCAGGGCTGGTCTTACACTGGGAACAGGATGACTTTATTACAGCAACAAAGTGCAACAGATGGAGGATGTATATATATATATATATATAGCAGGTTTTGTGACCACGACTCTGTTGCACAGCTGCACGCACTTCTACTTTCCACAAAACAGAAGGACTTTAATCATGTTATTTTAGGGCCCTCTGCATATCAAGCCAGGGGATGAAGTGCTAGTTTTGATGGAGTCAGAGGTAAAATACTTGAGGACCTCGGCATGGCCAGGAATTTCCCTTAGGGCTGCAGCAGCAGACACCAAAATGCAGCCGTAAAATGCTCTTAAATAAAAAACTTTTACACTTAAGATATTGGTTTTTTCAGGTTTCCATATCTCAGTGCCAGAACCAAATCTTTGCTCCTACTGAGCACATCAGTAGGACACAGCTTCAGATTTTGATGGGGGCAGCTGCTTCCTCAGCTGCTGAGAAGGTAATTCCCAGGGAAAAGCTCCACCTCAGCTGAGATCAGAGGAAACATGTCATCAGGCTGACGGGCAGATGAAATTAATCAATTTTTGCCTGTCTTTGTCAAGCCCAAGGAGAGGAGCTGGCACAGGTGGAGGGGTTGCGATGGGTAGATTTTCACACAATTTATCAAAGAGCTTCACAACTGGCTTGGGAGCTGCTACACACTCCTGATGCACAGAGTGGGACGGAGAACAGCACAGGTGTGTGACTGCATATATATGGATATATACACATGCACAGAAAATAAGATTATGAACTCAGGGGAATTTCTGCTTTCAGGACACATGTTACTGATGACAAGCCCAGGAGTGCAAACCTATCAAGGGCAACAGGAACAAAACCTCATGCCTGGTTTGTGCTGTGCCCCGAGAGAATAACCCAAAGACAAAATTTCTTTGCTGGAAAAAAACACACAAAGAGGTGAAGTCGTGAACTTGAGGCATGAAGAGGTGAGGGATTACTGTATTTCTAGAGCCAAGGAAGGGGTGCCAGTCCTACCATCATTGTTTGTGTCCATTTGTCTGAAGATCTTGTCTGTTCGCTTCTCAGGAGTGGATTCATCCTCTGGCATTTTCATTACTGATGAAACCATTTTGTAAATTGCCTGAGCATTTAAAAGAAAATAAAAGGGAAAAAAAAGATATAGGAAAACCACAAACCCAAATGATGAAGCACTAAACAGAGAAAAAGAATTTAAGCCTGTAGCAATACAAAAAGTCAGCTGGCCCCAGCAGGCAGCTGCAGGACTTGACTTTATAAACCAAAACAAATGGGAATATCTGACTGCAGCTTTCTTTCCTGTATTTATTCATGCTTCAAAAGAAGTGCTGGGTCAGTTTAACTGAAAGTCAGGGTGTAGATTAATGTGTGAGCAGGAGCTAAAATACAGGAGGCAATGGTATCTAATTCACTCTTCATCAACTAGGCTAAGCATTGCCTCTTTTTCAAGCTCTCATCACACACTCAGTTATGTCTATATATGTGGGGTGCTACACAGTCTATGGTGAGTAAGAGTATACAGGAACAGGGGATGCTTTTCTTTGTGGATGGCTAGGAAAATGCATTTTTAGACTCCCAAGAATGTAAGTAAATATAAGGGTTCTTATATTTACACTTTCTTTAGGGTGTTTGCAGTCCTAGCCTTCCACCTAAATTATCCCACCTCAATCAGGGCTGTGCCTGATGCATTGCTCTCTTGCAGTGTACAAGAAACACATCTCAGCTGCCGAGCAGAGGCCAAGTGCTGCTGAGGCCAAGCCCTGGCACATGGGGTAAGGGCACAGGGGGGTCTGCCCTGCATGCCCCCTGCTAGAGCCTGTGGTCTATGTGTCCTCTGCCTTACAGAGACAGACACGCTAGAGCCTTTGATCCATTCTTCACACTGACTCAGATTTGAAGTTTCAAAGTATTAATTTTGAGATTAATCAAGTCAGTAGAATTTGCGTTTATGTTTTCTTGATCCCATTAACATCCCAGGAAGAAATCCCCAGGGACAGCTGCAGGATTTTGGTTGCGAGTCAGCACCACAAACGTCCTGTTTATGTTTCCAACCCTTTCAATATTTACATCTCATAGTTCCCCCCCACAGACCCCAGTGTCCCTTTGGGGACCATGGGCTCAGGAACCTCCCTGGGGGCAGGAGTGACCTAGCTCAGCACACATCCCCCACCCCCAGCTGTCTCAGCATGAAGAGGTGACAGCAACACAAATAAGATACAGGTACAACAAAGATAATGCCTCACCTGGACTATTTCTAGCATTTCCCCGCGGCTGATGTACCCGTTGCCATCCAGGTCGTACATACTAAACGCCCACTTCAGCTTCTGTTCCAGCTTGCCCCGAGAGGTGACGCTCAGGGCGATGATGAATTCCCTAAAGTCAATCGTCCCGTCGCCATTAGTGTCAAAGGTGCGGAAGACGTGTTCCGCGAACTTCGACGCGTCACCATAGGGAAAAAAATTTGCATATATTTTTTTGAACTCTTCTACAGTCAAATGGCCCGTTGGGCAATCTTTTAGGAAGCCTTTGTACCACTCCTGCAGCTCGTGGTCTGTGAACTCAGTGTTCTCACGCAGGTCCTGGAGCACCTCGGGGCGCAGCTTGCTGTTCTGCTTCCCCATCCTCTTCTGGGTCCTGGTTCAGCAGCTGCAAAGCAAGAGAAAATTCACCTGAGATCCAGCCCCACCAGGCAGAGAGGGGCCAGAGGCTGGGAAAACCCTGCAAGAAACACAGATCCTGCCTGGGGCAAGGGGGAAAGATGAGAAAAAGGACGCTATAAATCACCAGGAAAAGATCTCATTTCATTTGGCCTCCTTTCCTCTCCTTTAGGCTCTCCCAGTTATTAATATGCTGTGGAAGGGAAGGTAGCTTTGAAGGAACTATTTGGGACATAGTAATCCTTATTATTAAATCCTTACTATTCGGTAAATAATAATCCACATTATTTTATTTCTCTGCTACAATCTCACTCCTCCATCATAAGGCTTGTCATGCCCAGCTCTGGATTCCAACCCTCGATCCACTCCAACAGGCTGATCTGCCACGACGACCGGGTGGGAGCAGACAGGGACAGCAACGGTGATGGAAAGTGAAATCACAGAGAAAATCACAGAAAATCACAGAATATTCTGAGTTGGAAGGGACCCACAAGGATCATCGAGTCCAACTCTTAACACTGTCTCCCTGGCGGGAATCGAACCTGGGTCTCCAACACGCCAGGTGGGGACACTTACCACTGTACTAAAGTGGATTTTACGTACTTTCACTTTTCAAAAGAGAAAGTAAGTGGGACTGAACAAGGAGAGGAAGGGCAGGTGGCTCCATGCCAGTCACGTTTGCATTGTCCAGATGCTCTTTGCAAGTCCTTGAAGGCTTACAAAGCCTGTCCTCCCTCCCTGGATCCCTCGCCCCACTGCAGCTCCCCAATGTAGCAGGGCTTGGTTGGTGCTCCTTGTGGCATCCCAGGGGTCACAGGAGAGCACAGCAAGGGTAATCTCAGCACAGCCCACGCTCAACAGCATCACTTTAAAAGACTTCTCCCTCTTTTTCACAACTGTGGAGGCATCATGAGCAGATGGATCACTGTGACAGCAGCACTGGCACAAGGGACTTCATCCTTTCCAGCCCACCCAGACAATCAGAGGAAAGGGCTTTATAAAGCAAAATGTTTGGCAAAGCATTCACACTTCTATGTAAACTTTTTTCAGTGGCTTCAATATTCCCCAACATGTGCCAAAGGGCATTTAAATTCAGGGTTTCATCAGGATGTCAGGAAAGGGCTGAGCCTGTCCTCTCCCTTTGACAAAACCCATGTTTAGTCACACAGGTGAGACTGCTCAGCAACAGGAAAGCTCCTTCAGCAAAGCGAAATGGTCAATCTGCACTTAGGCAACAACAGGAAAAAACTAAAACCTTGATAATTTTTTGCTTTTATTCGTTGCAGCCTGGCTTCCAGGCAATATCAAACTGTGCTTCCAAGCTAGAGATTGAGCAGGACCTTCCCCAAACTCAAGAATTTTATTCATAACTTTGCAAAAAGTCACATCCAAACCCTTGTGACTGGTCCTGCATAAATGACATTTTTCTGCACAGCTTGTTGTTCCCCTTAGGATTGCTCACAGCCTATGCAGAAGACAGGTTAGTAACAACCCAACAAAGCACAACTACTTGGGCACTGCAAGAGCCAAGCAGCAAAGCATGCAGAGACCAGGAAAAACAGGGGCTAAGCACTTCCCAGAGAGGAAAAATCCCAGGCACGCGTAAGAACCTTAAAAAAATGAAAATGTTAGAGGTCAGCAAAAAATAAGTTGCTCTAGAGCAGAGGGATTTTCAACAGCTGAATTTAAGCTTGTTTTATTTGTATTTCACTTAGTCTCTGCATTGCCTCAGCAATGTAAAAAATCCACATCCTGCTCTGTGGCTTAATGCTCAGAGACAAAACCTCATTAGTTCAATGCATCGGGCTGGTAACAGAAAACTCTGTTACCATCAGTACTTCTGTTTACTAGAAAAGCTGATAATATTTCAACTCCGAAGCTTTATTTTTGTCCCTTACACTGCAGTGTTCTCAACACACCTGACATACCTCCGCCCAACACGCAGGGATGCAACAGTCCCTGCCAGCACCAGCCCCAGGACAGCACTGAGCTGCCCTCCAGTTAAGCCACTAACTCTCAGCTGCTGCCACTGCCTTTCCATCTTTGAATCTCCCCTGCTCCAGCTATTCATCCTCGTTGTGCCGAGGGCAGAAAACACAATATTCTACTCCGCTGCAGTTAATTTGCAGAAAACAGTGGCTTGGAGCAAACACGTAATGCATCAGCCATGGTCCTTTTTCTGTAAGAGCAGAAATCGTAACACTGCTCCTGTCCTTGGGTGAGGAAGCGTCCTCAGTTTCCACCCTTCAGTGAACCCCTTCACTGCGTGATTCCCAGGTACTCTGTAAGAACTGGTGTCTGGGACAAAAAGCAGCCCCTGCCTCACCAGTCACTGCCTTGAAATTCCCCAGGAGAGGGGCAGAAGGAAAGGTAGAGCCCACTTAAGCAGGAGTTGCACTTTAAGCAGAAATAACCTCAGCTTTAATGATGCACAGGGTTAAGGACTGTAAAACTTCCAATTGGCAGTTAAAAGAGGTTTGAAAATGTTTTTATGCCACTTCCCCCTCTTCCCATAATATCTTTATTATTTCCTTAAAAATAGAGACCCCCAGATAAAAGAGTGGTTAGATGACAATTCCATTTATTAGATTTCACTGCTACTAGTGGTAGATACGTCCTTTTATTTTAAGGGAGGCTCAGTATCAGCTTGAAATGCTCAACATTCAAGCCTTCTTTGCATTCAAAAAATTGCAGGCTATTTCAACCCTTCCTCCTCTTTTACACCATTTTATATCAGATAACGTCCAACGCTCTGAACACAACCCTTTTTTGCATACGAGCTTTCTGAAAGGTTTCATAATGTGTTCAGCCCAAATGCAACCCCGCAGTTGTAACCAATTTGTTGTGAATAATCAAATAACCAACATTAACATTAATTTATTAAAGCCCATCTAAAAAAACCCAGCTTTGATGTAAATTGTGTTGCAGGTAGCTCCTTCAAAATGAAATGCCTAAATACCTCATTAATCACGACAGCAACCCCTGCTGCTGGCATCCAACTGACATTTCATTCGATTGCTATAAAATGCTTTCATCAAATCACTTTCCAGAGGCTCAGAGGCCGATTTAGCCACAAGACCACTCAGAGGATGACTGCTAATGGAAATCACAGGGAGCAGGGCTGGGATGCTCAGGTCAGTCCCGTGATTAGGGATGTGGTTTGGGTGTTTTTCTGAACAAGCCTTTACCGGCCAAATCATTCACTACAGTGGGTGTAGAAGGCAAGGCAGGAGAGACACCCTGGCACTCAGTGTTGCCCTGGGCAGTCACAGAATCACAGAATATTCTGAGTTGGCAGGGACTCACAAGGATCATCGAGTCCAACTCTTAAACGGCAGAGACATAACTTCAGCAGAGTCTGCCCTGCCCCCTCTTCCCATCACGCCGGGGTGAAATCCAGCAAAGCGATGCCACATACACTGCAGCAAGGCCTCTGCTTTTTTTGATGAGCAAAAGCCCTCAGAGTATCTGGCACTACCATACCAGTACGAAAAACAATCACAGGAATGCCCTTGAGGTTATCAGACAAGGAAAAGCTCGGTAGTATAAATGGAGACCAGGGGACTTCACAAGTGTATCGCTAATCCTGAAAATAATGCTCAGCCGTGTAAGGTTCACACAAGGAGAAATGTGGATGCACTTTTGCTCCAGTTTCATACTAAAATTTTTGTGGTGCAGATTGCTGCCTGCCTGCAATTCTGGTCTAGCCAGGCTTGAAATCGAGCTGCCAGAGAACTCTTCCCTGAAAAATGTCCTTCCAGGCTCATAAAAAATAACTAACTATCTCACAGCAAAAGCCTAGCAATGAGTAAAAAGATCTTTTACTGAGGCTGAGACACACACTGACGTGGTTTCAGCTGGCCCAGTACTATGTTTTGGATTTAATGAGACTAATGTTGATAATACACTAAAGTTTCAGTTGTTGCTAGCCAAGGACTTTTCAGTTTCTGATGTGAAGAGGTGCACAAGAAGCTGGGAGGGAGGTGCACAGCCAGGAGAGGTGACCTGAACTAACCAAAGCGATCTTCTGTACTACAGAATGTCATGGTCAGCATATAAATTGGGGGGAACGGGCTGGGGAGGGGGCTGATCACTGCTCAGGTATGGGTTGGCCATCAGTCAGCAGGTGGTGAGCAATTGGACAGTCTTGGGTGTTACTGAGCTCTCTCTTTTTGTTTTCTCCCTTTTCGTTACAACTATTGTCATCAGTATTATAACAATATTTTATTTTATTTCAACTGTTCTAATCTCAACCCATGGGTTTTACCTTTTTTTTTTCCCCAATTCTCTTCCGCATCCCACTGGGTGAGTGACAGAGCTGGGGTTAAACCATGACACCCAGTTACGCAGCACTTTGGTGAGTAACTGCAGCAAACTGTGAACCAGCTAAAGTAGCAATTCTGCATTTTACCAACAGATGGACTGGCTGTCAGCACCCAGGCACTGAAGTTACTTGAAATACTTGTAACAAAGCTCAGGGCATCCGTCTATCACCCGAACTCTTCATCAGCCACCAGTTACTGCAGGTCAGAAGCGTGCTTTGAGCGTGTAACCCAGAAATCAACACAGCTTTTTACTGCAAACCTTCTGAAGGCAAACCCCCCTTGAACTGAGCTCCTGCTGGGATCCTCTTAGTGAATGAGTTAGGGCTGCAAAAGGAGGAATGAGTCCTTAAAGATGTACATCCCTGTGCAAATCCCATTTGATAGTAATTTACTGTTAATAAAAAAAGGAAAATTGATGAAATGCCTGTCTGTAGGACTGAGGTGCTCTCCAGCTAAGAAAGTGAAAGAGAACAAATATTCTTTGTATTTAGTGAGCTATCTGTTTTGCTGGGGGATGTGTGGCACCATTTCTCTTGCAGTGCTCACTTATAAAACAGAACAAGCACGTCAGATCTGTAACAGTCATGAAGCTGTAGCACAGTGCCTTGGGGGCTGCAGGAGCCTAAAGAAAAGGAACAGCATAAGCTGGGCAGCAAATGCTGCTTTGGGTTGGTCTGAATTGCAAGAGCCATTTCAACAGGGGTAGAAGAATTTTTTATTAAAAGATCTAAATCACTGGATCCGTCACCAATGTGTTCTGCATTGGAGTGCACAAGAAGAGACAAAAGGATTTAGCCCACAGGGACCCTGTAACTATCACGTTAAGAAAGGCTTTGCTTGGAAACACTATTTTGCAGCAATGGTGGTCAAACACTGACAGTTTGCTCAGAGAAACTGAGAAGTTTGGAGGTACTGAAAACCCAAGTGGACATGGTCCTGGGCAACCTGCTCTAGCAGACCCTACCTGAGCAGGAGGGGTGTACTGGATGATTTAAAGAGGTCCCTGTCAACCTCAGTCATTCTGTGAAATAGCACAAATATCCATTTTCTACAGCCATGTGAAGATGAGGGTCACATGGAGGTGCCCCAATTCAGCAATCCCAGTGCCATGTTCTCAGGCTCCATTCCTGAAAGTTTGATCCTTATATTAAAAAACACCCCAACCATCCACAAAACAAACAAAACTCCACAGGTAGTCCAAATGAAAGCTTCAGTCATTAAACATCTCAAGACTCAACAACTCAGTCAATGCACAGACGTGTTTAAGAAGCCTCCAGTTCCCACAGTCCAAGCTGCAAGAGAATGGCGAGTTCTCAGACACCCCAGCCAGCGAAAAATGTTTACTGGCAAAAAACAATCATGTAGCAACAAGGCTACAAATCAGGATTATAATGACATCCTCTGGACTCTGCTTTGCCCAGGCCTGGTCAGTGGTTACGATCTCAACTGGGAGGGGAAATGCGCAGTTACATGGGCTGGGACGGATAATGAACTCGGGAGTAAAGAGCAGATTTTGTTACATGTTTTAATGCCAGTATCCTAAGCAACGAGCCTTGCAACACAGAAGGCACAGGATATACAAATACGTTGCTATAGATATCTGGTCCTGCCTGGTAAACTCATGTGAACTTCTTTCCTGCCCTGCAGCAAAAGCTGACACCCACATACCAGCCACTGCAGCACCTGTTTCGTCTTCCCAGGCTGCAGATGCAGGGCCAAAAGTAACACCTTTTGAAAAAAAAGCGAAGTGTGAAAAGGAGTACCTTCGCCTCTTGAAAGGCTAATGCATTAATAGAAGCAGCAAGAAAAAAAAAAAAGAGAAACCTCAATCAATAACGCCGTGAAAAACTCAAACCCTGAGAGAAAGTTGGGGTCAAGAGGGGCTGCGGCTGTTTCCGGGGCTGCCTTTGAGGAAACAGAAACAAACCTGACAAGTGAAGAACAAATTATACCAAATAAATAAATGGGCTTTTAAAATTTTCCACTTTTAATGACTGATCATTCTTTTATTTAAATAAGAACCATTACTTGTTTGCAACTTATTTTCAAGCTCAGTTCTTTTCAGAAGTATATTTAAAAGAATGGGTGAAAGGGAAGGACAACCTTGTGTATCACCCATGTTTCAGTACCAGAAAACTCAGCTACAATTCAGGCATGGACACCTAAGGTCCTTCTGAAAGGCAGAATGAATTGGTAAGAGACCTTGAGTCACCTTACCGTGTAAGATTATCCATAAACACACACCCAGGAACTGTGTGGTCTTGAAAACCTGATTCTCTGTCTGGGATGAAAATGCATTATAAATAACCACCTACGACCCACATCTGGCCACAGAAAGATGTCATTACAAAAGACTCCAACCCTGAAAATAGCTGTCTGAGGGGACTGTTTCCAGGCTGCCATGTTCATTTCACGTACTCAGCTCCAAGGGCTGAAATATTCACTTACAGGTCTCTGGATTGTTCCCATCTACTGAAGTCACTTTACTTGGGATTATATTCCTGATTTACAGGGAAAAAAATAAAAAAAAATCAATTAGTCCCTGACATTGAGCATCGGTGCATTAACCTGAGAACCATTTTACACTCGAATAATTGGTGTGTGGTGAAGAGGCATCTGCAGATCTCAGTGGCAGGATCTTTAAGGAGCTCACCGCTGAGGGCATGGTTACAAACTCACTGCAAAGAAACAAAAGAAACACAAACCACCCCCAAACATTCAAGAATTGTTGCTAATGAGGGAAAAAGAAAAAAAAAAAAAGAGACTTGTGCTGGGACCAGAAAAGCGGCAGTTCCTCGGGGAGCTCTCCGTAACGTTCTCCAGCTCAGAGAGGAGAACTCATTACTTTAAAAGGCAAATATTCCCAATGCAGTAAGAAAAGCACAGAAATATTTCGAGTAAATTAGGAAATTGGGTTAATTTGGGTGGGAGCAGATTGGGCAGCAACGCAGCTTGTGATTGCAGACAGGAAAAGAAAATCATGAGTGGATTTTCCTCGTCTCCTCCCTTTGTCCCTTTTTTTTTTTTTTTAAACAAAACCAAGGGAGAAGCAGCCAGCCCTATTTTTTCAGACGCCGTGCAAAGTTGGCAAGCCTTAAAAACAAATTAGTTTGTTTACATGATATTGCAGAGCGAGGAAAACATGTCAGCACAATGTCTTAGTTCACAAGGTCTTTGTGTGAGGTTTGGTTGCATGAGGAAAAACCCACATCATGTTCACTGAATATTCTATTGTGATACATAATTTTAAATAAACCTCCGAATACTGGCCTGTTGGATAGAGGGAAGTGCCTGATGGCAACTGGGAAATAAGAGAGAACATTTTTAGGAAAAGGGAAGAAAAGACAAAAATTAGCACAGGGCACTATATTTTTAATACTATAATTAAAACCACAGAAGCAGCATGGTTCTGTAGTAGCTGTTTTGTCTTTAGATTTTAAAGGTTTCATATGATGTATTTATTTAATTGACAAAAGATAAATCACAGAAAAATTCCCAAAAGAATAATCACAGCCCTGGGAGAAAGGAACCTGGATTAAATTTCCAAATAATTGGCCAAACTCTGGCAGCAACAAGAGCCAGCCAATGGCACCTGAGCAAATCCTGCAGCATGAGAGCCACTCGTGGAGAAGATGGAGAGGTTGGGACAATGACACCAGCTAACGAGACAGTGACAGATGATAAGCAGCCCCTGGAGGCTGGTCTGTAAGACCATTCTCACTGCTAATGATGCCTAAATGAAAAACAAAGAAGAAATCTGACATCCTTCCCCAGATGCAGGTACTGAGATACTGCTGAGATATGGGGTCTTGAAGGAAATCAAGGGGATTTCAGGGTAGCTGACTTGAAATGATTTGGGTTTGCTTTCAAGTAGTGAAAAGAAACCTTTTTTTTTTTTTTTAATTAAGTATTATTTAGCAGAGGAATTCTTAGTGAAAGGATGCTCCAAAACGTGGCTTTGGATACAAGCCAACCAGTTATCTTTAACAAAAATTCAATCAACATGTATTAAGTGTATGTACTGAAACTCTGGGAAGAAAAATAAAATCAACTCAAAAAGTGTCTTTGCCACCAATATTTTTAATGACTAAATACAAAGCTATTGCTAACAGTTTTTACTACTAACTGGGGTGTTTTTGTTCAAAAAATCTTAAATCTAATATAAATTTATCCACTTATTTTATTAATATAGCCTTCTAAAAAAGTACCTTTTTTTAAAATATCAATTACCATTTCAAAACAGTACAAGAGTCACTGGTTAAATTCCTTGTAAAAATACGCTCCACTAAACCAAAATTCTTCTCAAAACAATGTTCACTTTCCCCTTCAGTGGTAACCACTAATAACAGTAATCAAATCGTTTCACACCTTTATTTTCCTGTTTGTTGAATGACAAAACCCACTGAAATTTAACAGCAAACCTAAAGTTTAACCTTTTTTGGTTTCTGGTCTTGTTTTTCTCTTGCAGAGATGTAAAAACCCTGTGAAATAAAAACACTGTGAGAACATCATCCCACCTGTAAGGAAGGGACTTGGTTCTCTTGGATGCAGCAATTCAAGCAGAAGAAGAGCAAATCTTCTGCAGGTAGGAATCAGTCCAAGCTCTACTTTAGCTGAAGATATTACTTAAGTGGGTGCACGAGACTCTACTAACCTCACAGGGATTTTTTTTTAAAATTAATTTTTAAAATTAAGGAGCCAAAAGTGCAGCAAGCTCCTATCTTGTGCAGGAAAGCTGCATCCCCAGCACACATCCTGGACCAGAGCATCACATCAGAACGTGATCCGTGGTTTGTGTTCAGGTCAGTATCAGATCAACCGTAAGCCTTTGTGCCTCGAGAACACAATGGCAAACGCCTCGTATTGAACCCCAGCAACATCTAGGCTGGGATTTGGACACCCAACTGTCAATGACACACATCCTGCTATCCTTCCCAGGGCCAAGGCACACCTGGGCTGGTGGCTCCNGTGGACACCCAACTGGGCAAACATCCTGCTGTCCTTCCCAGGTGGCAGGGGCCTGCCCATGCCAAGGCACACCTGGGCTGGTGGCTCCCCACGGGCAAAGTGTACGAGGGAACACGTATTAGGTGTTTGCCAAGACAGTGCCTTGATGATGTGAACTCCAGACCAAACGTTCACAGGGATGAGCAGAGCACAGGCACTCCTGTTAGGTGGATCCTGAACACAATGTGCCTCTTTGACAGGCAATGATATGACAGACCATCTCTCTGGCCATGCATGATGCTCAGTGATACAAGTAATACATACCTTCGTTCACCTCTTCAGTTGCCGTCATTAAAAATGGGAGATTATCTCCAGAAAACAGAAAACCATATGATTTTGTGACTAGTTCCTACAAAATCCATAAAAAACGGGCACCATCCCTTCACAGAGCCATCAGAGGCTGTGCTGACTGGACTCTCCCAGCAGTCAAGAACAAGGCAAGAGGAAGCTGGTGCAGCAGCACGGCAGGACACCTCCAGTCCCAGCCCACACGTTACGTAGCTGCAACTTCCATTGATCCTGAACACTCCACGGTATGATTTGATCTTAAGTGTGTTCACCATAAATTATGCAGAGGAGCAATATGACTGTCTGCCTCCAAGAAAGGGAGTGCTTTGTAGCAGAGGAAACTGGTATTTTCAGGGGCACCAAGAACAGCCCTATGAAAATCCTTTTTCTCTCCTGGCATTTCTGTGTAGCATTTAACGCTTCAGTGCGAATCATCTTGGAAACAAACCATGCAATCTGCACTCAAGACATCACTTTTCTCATTAACCTCCACCACAGGGCTCCATCCCCAGCAATATCCACACCAAATGTGCTTTTCTGAGCGCTGCGGGTGAGGGCTGCCTGGAGCTGAGCCTCCGACAGCAGGCTGGGTAAGACAGCAAATGGAAAATCAAATCACGTTGGATTTTGTATTTATATTTAAGTGATGCCAGTAGCGGCCAAATGGATGTATTTTCCTCCCTAACTGGGTACAGTAACAGGAAGGAGATGTGATGGTTTTGAAGCAGGAAGTGTCCCAAAAGGGATAGGATGAGAAGAGATGACCTCCACCTGAAACCACACATGGGGCACATCCTGTCCCACCAACTTGGTGTCACATCAGTGAAGGTCTTGACTAGAAAAACAGGAAATGTGCCTTCTCTCAACAGTAATGTCAAAGACGGACATTCACGTTCATGTGGGGAGAAGGGGGCGAGGGAGAAAACCTACTCCTGATACTCCCTTTAAGGTCCCTCTCACATGGCCCAAACATCATTAAATTCATTTTAGCAAAGACAAAAAAAAAAAAAAAGGGCACCTAATCCGTAAGGTTTTAACACATTGGGCCATGGGCAGATAACTCTCCTAGGTATGGCCACACCAGGATACTGACCTCATCCATTTTGTGACCTTTTAATTTATAACTCTGGTCTCTGAAAAGACCCTAAGCTACACCTTGACCAAATTCTGCATGTTTCATGAAACAAAATCCCCACTATGTCCAAATCAGGCCAGCTTTTTTTTCTTTTTTTCTTAATTTCCCTTTCCCAAGGATGACATTATCCATTTTCCTGGAAATTTTCAGCAACTTTTCTGCAGGAGAAGGTGTCCTGTGTGAGAAACCATGTCAACAAGACCTTTCCGTAAATGCAACATTTGCGTAAGATCAACACAATAATTTATCATTTATTTTTTCCTCTTGAGAGGAACAGGAAAAAAGTGTTTAAATGCCGTGGCAGTGGTTAAAAGGAAGGCTCTGATAGTGGAGGATGGTGCACTAATTGAAAGTTTCTGAAGTGATGCCTTCTCCTGGGGCGTGCACACATCACATTTCAGCACACACCAGTGAGGCTGCCTCCCTTTGCCTTGAAGCCTGCAAACTGCTTTTTCTTGGCAGTACATACATTGAAAATGCAAGGCCAGCAAAGGCATCACCTTTAGGGTGAGGAGAGTCAGTTCCATAATTGATGTAGATGCTTCGAGTGACATTGGCACTGGGGAAGAGGCTCCTGCCAGAGGAAGGTGAAGCTCTGTCAGCTCAGCTGAAGGCAGTCTGGACTATGGAAGGTAGATCCTCCAGGTGACACTCTGCCCTGACTGAACCTATCAGTCTTTCTTCTTTCTCTCCTCAGCAAACATAGCCGTGATCTTGCTGCTGGACTTTTCTGAGATAAACGCAGCACAACAGAAATAACCCCCCATTTCCCCACCCCTGCTCTGAAGAGAGTAGGCAGTACCTTAAAAGCATTTTTAGACCCTTGCATTCTTGTGGTTAGCACTATTTTTTTTTTTAGCTTCTTCACCCTCTATTGCAAAGATCATGACTTGTCAGACTTACACTGAGACCTTTGTTAAGTTTCACAACTAGAACTCAGTGACAAGCATCAAATAAACTCCCAAAGGAAGGTTGACCCTTGTATTTCCCTCTGCAACATCAACATTTCCAACTGCAGGAGGGATGGTGGGGCAGAGTGCACAGACAGGCATTTGTACATCTCATAGCTCAGGGCAGAGCTCTTCCACATTTTGGTGCTGAAACTTTCTGTTTTGGAAAAGAAGAGGAGCCGCAGCTAAGGACGACCCTGTTGAACAATAGCACACGGGGCCTGGCGTGCTGGGTTTTGGAGCGACTCCAAGCAGGGTGGGACTGTAAAAACGTGGACAAAGGCTTTGGATAGAGATCTACGGGGGAGGAAGCGCTTCCTACTTCCTATACTCCATAGAAAGGACCAGGGCTTTAAATAAACCTCCTCCCCAGCTCTGCTGAAAACCAAAAGGGTTGCTGCTGGAACAAAGTCCTGTATGGCTGGGACCTGGTCGAAGGCTGACAAGAGCTCTCCCAGGAGTGTGGCTGCTGTATTGCAGTTTTGAGCATGCTGGTGGGAAGGGGAAGGCTGAGCTGCCCACAATTCCATTGTGACTGGCACCAGCTATTAAAAAAAGCCTGTAAAAGCATAGGACAGGGCTCTCAGCTCTGCCACCAAAGGCGCAGAGACAGACTTCTCCCTCAAGCACACCCTTTGCTTGAAGGGGAAAAATAAAAAAATTAATTTGCAGTGCCATTTCAACATTACACTATTTCTCAGATCCATCTTTTAGCCCTTTCTTGTATGGCCTGTAAGGCTGCAGCAGCACCTTTACTTTGATGGATGGAGGCATTCAACTTGCTCCACCCATCCCTCTCACCCACCTCCTTTCCTCCTTCCCCACCTCTGCAGTCAAACAGGATTTTCCCCTCTTGCCTCCCTCCTGCCTTTCACACAGCTTCAAACGTAGACCATGGACACTGTCCTTGTTTTTCTGCTCATCCTTAGTCTGTTAGAGCACCCACAGACTGCCAACCCAACAGAAGACTTGTTCTGCATCAAAATTGCTTAAAACTACCTCTCAGGTATTTTCAATGAGCTGTAAGAGACAATAATGGAGAGAAGGAAGGAAAGCACAGGTTTGGAGAATACCAGGCTAGGTAGATTAAGCAGCAATGTGCAAAAAATGTATTTTAAATTATATTTTCAAAACAAAAAAGCAAAGCTATAGGCAGGTCAGAAAGGACAGGGCTGTGCACACATTTCTGCTACTCCAAGAAATAGCATTGCTCTGAAATGCAATTGAATAAGCAAACTTCACATTGATGGGAGAAAAAATGATTTCATGAATGGCTTTGCACAAAACAATTACCCACCCATTTGGAACAGACATCTGTGATTTTGACCTGCCAAGACAGCCAAAGCTGCACTCGGTCCAAATCTGGGAGAGAAAGTTATCTACTCCTGTCCTGTTTTATAGAAGGCCAAAAGACTCAAAACTATTTCTCATAGAAATTATCTGCCACATGACTGGATGCTCAGTTCAGCTGGTTAAAGCATGGTGCTAATAAAGTCAAGGTTGTGGGTTCAATCCCCCTATGAGCCATTCACTTAAGAGTCGGACTGGATGATCCTTGTGGATCCCTTCCAACACAGAATATTCTGTGAGGTCCTGAGACAGCAAACTGCCCTCAGTACACACAGTTCTTATAAAAGTCCTGGATTTTCTCTACTAATTCACACCATGCCAGCACAGTTAGCACTCAGCTGAGGGATGTTGGGATGAAATAAGGCAAAAATGCAGTAAGAAAGAGCCCATAACACCAAAGTCACAGCCAAGAGTGAGAGGGGCAGACCTGCCCACGTGCCAGTCCTGGAGAATTTCTACATATATCCACCATGGGCATGCACTGAAGCACAGACACTCAGTGCCACTGTTCCTGCAAATTCAACTTAGCTGTTACAGATTATTCCCCTGTTTCTAAGCTGTATTAATGTCCTGTAAATTTCTATTACTCAGCTTTGTCCTAATGGCTTCTCTACGTCAGAGTGGATGTATCTCAATATACTTGTACTTTAATACAGTCAATACTCATTATTTTCAATATTATTAATACTCTTAAAGATGAGCTGCTCCTCTTGGAAATACCATGTCCAGGCCCTGATATGGCAGATGTAGAGTAACTCATTGACTTTATTCCTGAGTATTATCCCCAAAATCAGGCTTTGCTTCCACCACCCCAGTCACCTGCTCTCAGACAGACATTTTCCTTTCCCCACATCACAGAAATCTTCCCCAGCACTTCGTGCAGTGACAGCCTTCCAACTCCTGGCCACTGGCACCACACATGCTATCTTGGACAAGATCTCACCTCGACATCAAGTTTGTCTTTGTTGGGAACTTATCCTGGAAGGGGATTTGCAATTTGACCCTAGTGCCTTGGTTCAATCTGTGGTCATCTCTGCCTGAGCTTTTTCCAAGCTTCCAGACGAGCAGCTTCTCTCTTGTTCAGAGACAGATCCCCCCTGCTTTTCATGCTTCTTCTGTGCCTGCCATCCTCAGGGGTACCCTGTTCTCTCAGAATATTTCATGTTGACAGCAGATGGCAGGGTCATGGCACCAGATACGTGATCTGTGTACCCCCAGAATGTTGAGTTTCAAAATCCATCTGCTGAGAAGGTCTAATAGAAGAGATGTGAAGCTCAGAGGAAAAACAGTGTCAAGAAATAAATGATCCAACATGCTACTGGAACACCTCAACACGTAAAACCTAGTGGTACAAGTCACACCTGTTTCTTCTCCAGCTCTAAGTGCCTGGTGACTGAAAATGGCCTATTTATTTTACAGGCAAAACAGCATGGTTGTACAAAACCAACAAAATGTAACCACAGCCTCAATTAGGGGAGAGTCACGTTCACTCTGTATTCTATTCCATAGGATCTACATACTAGAAAATATTTTCAGCAACTGCAGTTTCTCACACACATATATTGCAATTTCATTCAAAATAAAATTGGGGTTTTTCTTCCTAAAGGGTGAGATTCAGATCAAGCCTGTCAAAGGAGAAACTACAACAAACAGAAAGGCCATCAGACATTTTGCTCCAAAAATACAATTTAAAAAAATGCCCTTTTTACCAGAGCAGTGAAAAAGGTGCCTGAAAACACCCCAGTTGCTACAAGCAGTTTGTGGCCCCTTTGGAGATACCTCAGGATCTGCCATAGGGGCGGTTCAGCGAACACGTTCATGCACACTTCTAGACACATGGTGCTTGCAGTGGATGAGAGATTTGCCACTGAGAAAAACACCTTTTTTTCCCCCTTTCCTTTTAAATTTTACATCAAGAGAAGTGTGTCCTTTGCTGCTCTAACCCATGGGGATCTGGCACAACTCCCTCCCAGCACTCGCACCAGAGCAACACAAAATGATCCTCTGCAAACCAGAACGGCCCTCTGGACTGGGACACTGGGCAAGCATAGAGATGGGGAGAAACTACCCAAAAATACCACAAGTTTGCCAAAACTTTTGGCTGTGCTGTAACAGTGCTTGGATGTACACTGGGCATGCAGGAAGCTCTGGCCAGGCACGGTTCTGCTCAGCTGGGTGCTCGCTCCAACAGCCCATCACTGCTGACACATGAGTCGTGAAAAAGTGTTGAGCCCCTACATGTCTTGGCATGACACTGAATAAAATTTGTGAAGGCATCAAGCCCCCAAATTGACTGTTCCTATAGAAAGCAACTGCTTCTCCACAGAAAATGCTCTTTCCAGCAGGGAGGGGAGCTGTGGCAGCACATTCCCCCAGGCTGCACCACAAAGCCGCAGGAGCTGCTTGGAGCACCTCTGGCAGAGCTTACAGAGCTTCTGAAAAACAGAGCACCACTCTCTACCCACAAAGAATTCCACTAAAACACATCCAATTCCTCCATGCTGCTGTTGCTGCCAGCATTTCCAAGCCTGCTGCATTCCCAGGGAAATCTGGCGCACACACACACTCCAGCCCGTGCTACATTTGACATGAGTGGCCTGGTTTCAAGCATTCATACAAGCAGTGAGAGCTTCCATTTCTTTGCTAAAAGCACATCTTAAAATTTAACCAGTGGCAAAGCCTGTTGCTCCCGCTCTGCAAGGGGGATCACACCTGCCCGTGGCTGCCCCAACACAAAAGGAAGACGCTGGAGGGCTCTTGCTGCGATGCAGAGAAGTGGCAGCTGAGATCTGGCTTCTGCTGTGCCAGGCACCAAGCACAGGGCCAGAAAGAACCTGTTGATGTGCCAGAAAGTGGGTAATTTAAGCTGAAAGGCGGCGGATGGGACTTCCCTGCTTTGCCAGGCAGCTGTCTGCATAAAACATCTTGCAGCAGCAAACATCACCCTGCACTGATGAGGTGGAGAGTCCTTTCAAATCAGTCCTGAGCAGATCCAAGGACCGGGGCTGGGGATAAAGAAGAGCTGCTTGATAAATGGCAACACTTGGCAGGCCTAAAAGAAAAATATGTGCTTCCTCTCCTTCAAAAGGTTATGGTTCTTTTTTCCTACTGTTGCCCCCTAGCCCATAGGACGGCATTAAATTTACCCTGACTGAAAATATTAGAGGTCACATGTCTTAAATTTGAAGAACACTTTTTCCACTCAAGAGGAATTTTGCTTACCTTCACCTAACACTAGTGCCAACAGTTGTTAAAGTACAGAATAAACAATAGCTTTTGCCAGTAAACAAAAGCAGATTTTGGTACCAATCTCACTGGAATAATCACATAATCACAGAATGGTTTGAGTCAAAAGGGACCTTTAAAGATCAGATGATCCAGTTCAACCCCCTGCCACGGGCAGGGACACCTTACACCAGACCAGGTTGCTTGAAGTCCCATCCAACCTGGCCGTGAATTTTTCCAGGGATGGACCATCCACAACTTTTCTGGGGAACCTATTCCAGGTTCTCATCACCCTCAGAGTAAATTTCTTATGTCCAGTCTAATCTTAGTCTCCTCCAGTTTAAAACCCTTGTCCTGTCACTACAGGTCCCCCTGAAAAGTCTTCATCTTTTTTATACACTCATTTATACTGAAAGGCTGCAATGAGGTCTCTTAGGAGCCTTCTTCATTCTGAACAACTCCAACAAGTCTAAATGCCACGTTCTTCACTTTAGACATAACAACCCCATGCATCGCTATCGACTGGGGGAGGAGTGGCTGGAGAGTGGTGAAATGGAGAGGGATTTAGGAGTAATGGTTGACAGGAAACTCAATCTGAGCCAGCAGTGTGCCCAGGTGGCTAAGAAGGCCAATGGCATCCTGGCCTGCATCAGGAACAGTGTGGTCAGTCAGACTAGGGAAGTTATCCTTCCCCTGCACTCGGCGCTGGTCAGACACATTTTTGAGTGCTGTGTCCAGTTCTGGTCTCCCCACTTCAAGAAGGATGTTGAGCTGCTTGAGAGGGTCCAGAGAAGGGCGACAAGGATGGTGAAAGGACTGGAGAACAAACCCTGTGGGGAGCGACTGCGGGAGCTGGGATTGTTCAGCCTGGACAAGAGGAGGATCAGAGGTGACCTCATTGCTGTTTACAACTACCTGAAGGGAGGTTGCAGTCGGGTGGGCTCTCTTCTCTCAGGCTGACGACACCAGAACAAGAGGGCATAGCCTAAAGCTATGCCAGGGGAGGTTTAGATTGGATGATAGAAAGAGTTTTTTCACAGAGAGAGTGATCTCTCAGTGGAATGGTCTGCCCAGGGAGCTGGTGGACACACCATCTCTGCAGGTGTTTAAGAAGAGACTGGATGAGGAACTCGGTGACATGGCCTAGATGATGGGAGGCTTGGATGGATGGAGTGTGGTACCCATGGCTTCGGGGTTGTGGGCTCGACGCCTGTGTGGGCGTTTGCTTGGGAGTTGGACTAGATGATCCTTGTGGGTCCCTTCCAACTCAAAATAACCTGTGAACTCTCTCAGTCTGTGTTCATAGACTCCATCCCTTCGATAATCTTCAAGGCCTGCTCTGGACTCGCTCCAACCAGTCCATGTCCTTCCTGTGCTGAGGACCCCAGGGCTGGATGCAGCACTCCAGGTGGTGCCTCACAAGAGCAGAGAGGCAGGACCACTTCCCTCATATACATGACAACACTTTGTAAGGAAAAGCCTAGATGGGGAATACCAGCATGGATTGAGCAATCCCACATGTGGGACTGCACAGCTATGCCGGACCACAATAGCTTGGCATTCCATTTCCATGCTTTATTTATTTGTATTTAACAAACTAAAACTCTAAGTGCCAAACTAAAGGCTCAGTGACAACTCATACTAAACAAATTAGCTACCCAGATCATTAAAACACTCGAGAGCTACTTTACTTGCTTCTGTTTATGCTCTACTAATCTTTACACTTCTCTCACTCTGGTAAAGCAATTAAAAAAAATCCATTCCACTTTCAGTTTCTGTCCAGAGAAAGCACCGTGGGTTCACAAGCTACCAGGATTTTTGTTTTAATGAGAAATATTATCCTCCACATACTTTCAGTAAATAATCCCAGTGAGTTCAGGTATGACACAGATCCGCAAAATTAAATAGGCAAGAATGGAAACTTGGTGCCTCTGCCTCGAAATACTTCCAGCCTCACCTAAGGAGTGACTTGGCTGGAAAGTTATTTATTGAAACAGAGAGGCCAAGTGATGCAGGAGCGCTGAAGGCACGCAAGGAGAGCAGGGAGGGTAATGCCTAAGCCACTTATGTAAGCGGGGAAGCACAGGGTGAAAGGACGGGAGGGCTCTGCGGGATGCATGGCAGCCAGCCGCGGAAAGCTCATAAAGAGCTTTGGCAGGAACCGGCTGCCCTGCCGGTGACAGGGACTGCAGGTGACAGCGAAGTCAGGCTCTGGCACCAGCGGCAGCAGGAGCCTTTGCTGCCGAGCTTTGTGCTCCTGGGGCACAAGCGTGGAGCCTGCAGGATGCTGCGGGAAACAACGAATGGGCTTTGGGGCTTGCTCTCTCTGCCACCTCTTTGGCGTTTTAATGCTGGTTTCGTTGGTTTGGTTTTTCCTTGGGTTTGCTGCTGAAGTGCCCACAGACAATGAGACCATTGAGCATTTACTACAGCATGAGATTAGTTCAGGTTTCAGTTTCTGCTGAACCAGCTCATTTCCTTCCACATTCTTACAGGAACAGATGACAAATCATAAACGGGCCGTCAGCATCATAAAGGCAGAAGAAGGAAAATCCTTCATACAACAGCATGAAGTTAAAAATACTTCTTCACAGCTTTAGCCATTCAATAGCTTGCTCCCCTGCCTAATTACATGGCATGAAAGAGGCAAGCAGCTATTATATTTTCTTTCCCTTAATAACAAAAAAGTGCCAAACACATACACACCTCAAAACAGCAAAAACTCAACCAACCAACAACAGAACTGGCCAAACTAGTGAGATTAAAATAAGTCTTCAAAGGAGCTAAACAGAAAAATTAATTTTGTCCCCTCTATCATGCATGACTGCAAGGATGTCTTCGGACACCAAATTCAATTGCTGCAGCAATTAGTCACAAAATTCAAGGTGAGTTGAAACTACACAAAAGGGAATCCCTGCGCTATAACCAGTTCTTCCTCCACAGAGGCAAACCAAGCAGATGAATAACCTGCAGTTAATAAAAAGCAGCCCTCAGCTATCCCAAAGCCGCAACAGCAGCAAAGACAAGGTGAGGGCAGCCCTCATTAAAGAAACACCCAGCTCTCATGCTATGGCTCCGGTCAATGAAGTAGCTTCTCTTCCCTGGGTACTCAGTGGCCACAGCTCAGAGCACCCCTATGGGTCATGCAACAGAGACAGAGCCACCAGGGGTAGGACTTTCTTTAGGGAAAAAAACAGATGGAAAAAACCCAGATTGCCCTGCTCCACCACACCAGACACTCTTCTCTTTCCACCCACAATTACTCCCCTCACAATTACTGATGCAAAACTGCCTATAGTCTTCTGGAAACTAAGTTGTATCCGTCAACTCTATCCTTGCTCAGGAAAGTCGCAAGTATGGCAAGATGCAGCTCTGCCATTCAGACACTTTGCCAACTAGATGGGCAACCTGCAACCCCTCCAAGCACTTTTTAAAGTGCCTTTCACATACAGATGTAATATCCATCCTCCTCTAAGGATTTTAAAATGTTAGATGCTTCTCATCAGCCACCTCAAACGTGCAACTGCTCATCAAGCCTGTACCTCCCTGGTGCCACTCCACCAGCCCACTGATGACCCTGCAAGGACCATCCCCCTCCAGGCTGGTCAAAAAAATACATTGATAAAGGTCAGAAAATTGAGATCACAAAATATCAAAGCCACTGATCCCCCTATCAGGCTGCTTCCGTGCTTTGTGCAAATTTTTCCAGGAAGTTTCTAAACCTCTGAGAAGTACCAAGCTGTGAAGTATAAATACGCAGTGTAAATACGCAGATGATACATATGTTGGCAGGACTAATGACAAAAATTCACTGAAAAAATTTAGGAGGATTTTCACACCAATCTTTCCAAACCATCAGCTTCTGGATTTAAGACAAGAGAGGTGGGGTTCAAACAAGGTTCAAGCAGTAAGCCAATTTTAACTCAAATGGAGAACAAAGGTACCTGCTGGCAACTTGGGCTAGAACCAGCACCACAACACCTTACTGACGCAAGCTGAGGGAGGTTCAATCCTGCCTGTAAAGAGCAGAGAAAACAATGCAACTTCCTATTGCCTCTGTGAGCTTATTCATAAACGCTTTAGCATTATGAATATTTTAATCACCTGTGCATTGCCTACACACTATCATTAGGCTTTCTTTCAAAACAAGCAAACAAAATACGTCATAGCATCATTCATGAAAAAATAAACTCCAGGGCAACTCTCAAAAAACACAGCTGCCCTGTCATTTCAGTCAGGCACTGCCTCTCTCGCTTCCCATCTGCAGCTCTCCCAGCACGGGCTCAGCACACCACCACAGCACCCACTGCTCCTCCCTGCTTGCAGAGCAAAGCCAGCCCTCTGTGAGCCCGCACGGGTGACGGTGGGTGGTGTCTCTCATGCCAAGTTTTGGTGTCAGTTGCATCATCTTAACACCACCCTGCTACATCAGCATGAGAGGCTGCAAGTAGATGACATGTTGTTGATGATGTTGTTGCTCATCCGTTTCACCTAGACCCTCTAAACTACCCAAGACCTCTAAACTACCCCCTGGGACTTAGGGTTTAAAACCAATCCTTTCTCTCATCACCAAAATATACACTTGGGACTGATGGAGGACCTAGACATTTACCCGTAACAAGTATTGATGGGCATAGAGGAACTTCACACAGACACCCACAGGGTGCCTCTGTACCAGGTGGCATCAGTGTCACCCCCCAGCACTCAGACAAGGACCACCCTGTGCCACCAGCCCCACTCCCCACCAGGGAGTGCTGGCAGTCCCCCGCTTGCCCTCTCACCTTGGCCCTTCAGATGCCCTGGGCTCGGCCAGGGGGGTCTCCAGGCCGCGTTGGCCACCCCATCCCTTCAGCTACTTCTCCGCAGCCCTGTGTGAACCAGGAAGTGGAGGCGAGCTGGCAGTTTATTTTTAGCGCTTTTTTTCCCCCCCCTCCTTACATAAAAAGCAAAACCACACGCATAAACCATGCATTCCTCCTCGCTCCACCCAGTGACGGGTTTTACGTTTTACACCCTTCCAAACACTGAAACATTCGTGGGCAAGGATGGAGACCAGACATCACTGCATCACCTCACACGTTTGCATTACACCCCTCAGGATCCCTGTTCCTACACTGGCTAAATAGAGTCTCTCAAACATTCAACTGAATCTCTCCACAAAGCGAGCAAAACCTGAAGAGAGAGCTCAGAGAGGGTGGCTCTGCTCTCAGTTTGTCTTCCCCTTTCCCTCCTCCCCCAAAACCATCAAGGACATCCAGAAGCACAGGCAGAAGTTGCAGCTCACACCTCCAAAGATTTGCTGCAGACATTTTGGAGAAAGAAGAACTACTGGGGCATTATGTATGACTCCCCACACATTCAACCAGAGATTTGAATCCTGAGTAACCAGGAGTTGGGTGTTGCTTTTCTCGTAGGAGAAAAACTGATAGTTTTGCAGTCTACAGCTCCCCAGGTTGAATTTTTTGAGTTAGGTGGAGGCCACACGGTTGGTCGTCCAGTCACCACAGGAACTTCTGGTACAGAACTTAGCTTCCCTCAGAGGTAAAATAAAGAGTTGAAAAATACTGTTTTTTCACAAAATGTGACTATTGAACTTCACAAAAGCTCATTAAAAAGAAAGGAGACACTAGGTCAGCACACACATATCCACATTTTGAGCACCAAGACTTCTGCATCAAAGAGACAAAAACCTACAAAGAGCAAATACACTACGTAACACAAGACCCAGTTTGTGCCCACAGCCTGATGTGGCTGCACATTCAGCCTTTAATGGCAAAATTACCTGTTTTCAACTTCTGTTCAAAGAGAAACCTCATGTTAGCACAGTGCCACTTAGACATTAACATTATTAATATAGAAATGACTGCCTCAGAGCTCTGAAAACACTAATTAATCACAGCACCGGTTTTATGAGTGATCATTTGCAAACACCACGCCAGCTCTGCACCACCCTGACACTCTGGCAATGCCTCATCCCAGGCAGAAAAATGCCCTCACTACTTGCTGGATAACACACTGTTTAAACAGCAAGTGCAAGCCATCCTTCTGATGAAAGCAAACTTGAGAGAGGAAACAAGGCACTTGAAATCATAAGAAGGCATCTACCCATCTCAGTTTTAACATCTCACTACTGACAAGAAAAATTTCGTGGATGTACCATTGCACAGCAGCTCAAGGATGGACTGGACAGCTTCAAGCATTACAACACTTGAAGACATATGCTCAACAATAATATGTTCATGGATATGAAAAGGTTGAAGCTAAGACAGTTGGGTCACTCCAACCACTAAGTGTTCCTCCATGCTAGGATAAAAAGTAGACTGAATGCAGTCTTGCAGATACCTTAATTAATACAAAAATAATTTGGAAAAGCTGGTAAATGTTATTCTGCATTTTAGGAAGCAGAGCTGAAGTGGAACATCTTCCCCCAGTCCGACCCAACAAACATGTGGTAAGCTGCTGGCCTTAGGACAGCAGATGATGTTAGCTATCAACTGCCCCTTGCTTCACTCTTGCTCAGCCCTCTTGGCCCATCTCAACCAGCCAAACAGGGTTTTCAGAACAGGTCAATGTATCAGGGCTCCCAGAAGAGACCAGGAGGCTACAGGTTGACATGTCATTCAGACACATCGCAGCCCAGATTCACCTTGACCAAGCAGCTGAACCTGTTCTGTCAAAACAGTGTTAAAAATGTACCTTTGTCTTCCCTTGGATGGAGGCCTGGCCTCTTTCATCGATGTCAGGATGGGGATTTGAGCAGCACTGCTCTGCTGCTCCAAACCACGTAACCCTGTGTGATGCTGGTAGCCACATCCTGAATGCATCACCACAAAGGTGCGCTGGAGACATTTCACAAAAATATTGCAGCAAGGTCACAGCGTCATTAGCCACCTTGCCTATGCTTTATCCAGTTGTGTACACTGCCCATCCAACACTCTCCAGAAATGCTCCAAGGTACCTGGTGCCAAGTTGAAGCGTCCTCTCCCTTAAGAACAGCAGAGCGATGGGGAAGTGTATTTGCTGGTGAAGGGAAAGCCTTATACTGTGCCCCAAATCCTGAAGGAGACTAGAATTTAAACCTACTTAACTAACAAAAAACACACTCTCCAAGGAGCAGTGGGCTTACTGCAAGGAAGTATTCCAGAACCACCAGCCAGCTACAATCTCCTATTTCCTTGCTCTGCAGAAGCAGCACCTTCCCTTTTTCATTGCCTGAGGCTTTGCCTCACCTCTTTGCCGACCAGGTGGATTTGAAACTGCAGTGACATCAGTCTCCCACTCCCTTCCCACACAGGACCACCCATAACAAAGCAGCTACCTCTCATCTCATCACAGGGCTGGACACAGACACCCTGAAACAGGCTGGCAGCCCCCTCAAGAGATGATGGCACAGAAACCCCCATGTCAAGCACCCTGGAATTCCCAAAGGAAAAGCATTTCAGTGTCAAGATCTCTCCTTCCCAACCTCCAAAGAAACCTATAGACTTCTCCAGCAGCCTGTGTTTATTGCTGCACCCTTCACTTTACAGGTCAACATATACCAGAGAGCCAGCAATTCTCAGTTAATCAGATTTCCACACAGACTGACAAATGGCTCCCAACAAGAACACAAAAACCCAGTAAAATCAACAGTCTCTGTAATCAACTGGCTTGATGCAATGCAGTTAAGTGTGCAGAAATCTCATACACTTTGTTAACACATTTGATTGCACTTTGTGGCAGGATCTTGGGGGGCTGGCAGTGGTGGGGGGACCCCAGCCCAGGTCAGCTGCTGGAAGGAGTATGTTCTTATTCATCTTTGCTCTTTGTGCTCCACTATGCCATGTGAATTTTAAAACTAAACTCACGGCAATTCCTTGACATACTATCCGTGTGCTTGTCAAATGCCAAAGCTTAAAACCAGATTGTGAACACACACTCACAAAAGAGGTCCTTGCTCTGCCACCGGATTATCCCAGCCTGGAAACTTCTTACAGGTGAGTCCTTCCTATCTCCCCAGCCAGATATGAAAAAAACATAAACTGACATTGCCAATAGAGTGCATAAATCACCTTTCCCATGAAATCCAAGCACCTCACCTTGTCACCCTCACCCTGCAGCTCTGCCATTCTCTCCCTCCAAACTCCAGATCCTACGTACTTTTCCCCAAAAAGCTCATTCCTCAACAAGAGGAACGTCAGAACTGTAATGACATCACTGACATACTCATGGCATCCCTCCTCCTTCCCACAGCAAGACTTGGTGACAACAGGGCACTGCATGACCCAGGAGCCAAATGGCTGAACTCAGCAAATCAGGAGAGGAGGAGATGATGCGCCGAGACGCAGGTGGAAAATCATGACCTCCTCCTCCACAAAGGCCCTCAGATGGTCTTGGAAAATGATGAGGATTTCAAACTAAAACACTGGTGCTCTCAGAGGTCTGGCACCCAAGCTGCCGAGCAGGTAAAGGGGACAGCGAATCTGTCAAGGTCCCTGATTAGGTGTGAAAGAAAAGCCCTGTGCACAAAATACTCTTACTGCAGCTATAAATAGCCCCCTCTGCACCAAAGTTGTGCACACTGTATGGACACCCCTGACTTAATAGGATTTCCTAGGTAGCCTGAACCAGCTCGGGCTGCTGCAGGGCAGCCTCGCTGAGCCATTTTCACAACACACGCATACCAGGCAGTGCTGTGACTGGGGGGGGCATAGGGATAATCTCATGTTTTCAATGTCCTGGTCACCCTAAGGCAGGAGGAGACTGAGGAACTCCTAAAAGGTCGTAATGAGTTTGCACACAGAGCACAATAGAAAGAAAACCTCCAGAGTGGCCAGTTTGATGCAGCAAGTTTATCTCACAGTTGCCTTTCAGAAGCTTCTGTTCTTATTACAAACATAGTTTATTTCTCCTTTACATTCACCCATTTTTATAGTGGTAGAGTAAGATAAAACACAATGCTCTAATAAAATATTTAATACCATTTTCATGTCAAATAAATGAAAACATTGTTTTCCTACTCAAGTTTATCCTGTCATTTCACTTCCTATAATTAAACTGAGCCAGTTCTCCCACTAATGCCTCCCTATTGTATTCAAACAAATATGTAAAATAAGACTTTAAACATGTCTTATATTACTTTATTCCTCCTAGAGAAATCCCACTCTGTTTGGGTTACTGTCTGTTAACCTGAGATGCTGACCTGCGAACTGTTCACCAAATAATCTTGTATCATATCATTTCCACCATTTCACCTTTGCCTTTGTAGTGCTTCACAGGCTGCCAGTGGTGCCAGGAATTGCTGATGAGCACCCAGTCTCCTGACTATGACCCCACTTGCCAACTACCCAACCCGGCCACAATGCTGCAAGGGTTGAGCACCACCTGGCTGAAGGCATCACCTCAGCACCTTGGGGCCACAGCTCCAGAGGAGGAGGCAGCAAGACTTTACGTTGCACAGATGAAGAACAAAAAGGTGTCTTCTGGTACCTTATCAGACCATTCCCATCATCACTTCCTCACAGGCAACAATCCTGAGCAAGGAATGATGCAGGACAGTTTCCTATTGCACGTTCCCTACCAATCCCAGCTTCTGCATCACCACAAGCAACAGAGGAACCGCACAGGGCCATTGTACATTCCCACCCATGGGCTAAGTACTGCAGGCCACTGACCTGACTTTCTCAAGACAAGCTCTCAATTGTGCCTGTCACTCTGGGCATGCTGTGTCTCCAGGGCTTAGGGATGCAAACTCTCTGTGCAGCATTTCTGTGATTTTCTGGAACGACGTCTGGCTATTCGGAGCACTGGGAATGCGTAATACAAGAAGAAGAAATAACAAAGTTGACCCTAAGCTGGTTCAATACACTCATTCCGAAACTAAAGTAGCTAAAACAGTGCATCACTTTTTCCTACCACAGCCTTTGCTGTTATGGAAAACACAGCAATGATGAAAAGAGCTGGCTCATGAGCTAACCTTACCTGTGTGCACCTCATCAGCTTCATCAGTATGCACTGTACACCATGGCAATGATATACATAGTGTTTGCATGGCTATCTAAGAACCCCGGGCACAAGTGATTGCAGAAAGACAAGTAGTTTAAAATTCCATTAAAGACATGGTTATAATACAATCACAAGCCTCTCGATGCACTGGAGGCTGAATGTTGCTAAGGAAAATTATGAACCTCCTCCTGCAAATATTCTTATCTACCCACAACAGAGAAAAGAGCCAACAGTTTAACAGCATCTATATTCAGCACATGCACTCGACCAGAATAAGGTGATCGTTAAACAGTTTAAAACAAATAAGGTAACAAAATGTAATGAGCCTCAACGAACCAAGTGAAACAGGGCTAATAGGCTCTATCAGCCATGCCTTGAACTTAGTCACCTCTTCAAAAACCTTCTGTAGGAGGTTGAAGGACAATCAGCTCCCCAAGAGCTTCCACACAGGATGGATGACAGACAGGTGGCTCCTTTTGCAAAATCCATATTCTTTATTCTGCACAGTGGATAATACAGCTCAAGGGTAAAAAAAAAACAAAACAGAAGGGGAGGTGTGCTTGTGTTAAAATAGCCAAACTACTTAGCTAGAAAATCTAGATTAAATTAAGCAGCATTCCTGCAAATTTGTAATAGAGGAATGAATGGCTCCCATCTGGAAGCTCAGCAAATCAACTTGGATCCTGGTTAAGACAACAGCACCAGAGCCTGCTTCGAGAAATGTAAGTATCCACTGTGCATTTGCAATCCAATCACAGGCTAAAAATACACAACAACTTGGGAGTCAAAATCTGATTTTGTGTCTACCTTCTTAATGGGAAAAAACCCAACAACTCTGTAGACACAGCAATGCGGATTAATTCTTCCAGCTTGTAAAGACGCTGCAAGATGTCTTTGCGCCAGAAAAGACTTTCAGCTGCTTCTGATTGCAAGGCCACAGGTCCCGTGTTGGAGGCCTGACTCTTCTCCATCGTACTCTGCCTTCCCCATCTCCTTTGCCACCCTGTGTCCCCAGCTGCTCCACTGCCCAGTCCCCAGTCCCCTGTTTATTTACACCACTTCACTGGATTCTTATTAGTAGGACTATTCTACTTCCTTTTTCCCCCCCCGAGGTTTATCTCTGACCTTCCATTAAGAGATGAAGTGCTTTTGCTCTCAATGTGCAGCTGGAGAACTCAACCACAGCCATGAACCAGGCTCAGGACTAAATTTAGCCTAAAAGAATATAGTGTCTCAGTCAATTGACTAGGAAGGCAATTTGGAGCAGGAGCCTATTTTAGATGCTCCCCAGTGGTGTCCACTCCCTCCAGGCTATAGAGACAGCCTGGGGAGACCAGGCTCTGACTGAGTATCATTCCTGAGGACTTTCTTTCAATGCTACAAAAGAAAGGAAAAGCTATGCCAAGTTAATGTTATCCATACGGTTTAAGAGCTGACACTGGAAGGGAAGTTTTAGGGTGTTCCACCAGCAGAAGGCATTCATGGAAAAAAGGATGTTTTTCTGTGGATGCGAGATGTCTTTCTGTGATCACAGCAGTCACAGCCAGGAGTTTTCAACTAGAGAAAAAAAACACCTCCAGAGATAGGATAAACAGGAAAATCAGCTCATTCCCACATCTGTTTTTAATAAAGAGACAGGGGGATTGGCAAACATGGACAAAAAAATGCAGAATATCCAACTTTAGAAGAACAAAGAGCATATTAACATCAACAGCTGCAGTCAGATAGGATGGTGGATAATTAGCCAGAAATTCACAGATGATGACTAAGAAAGGAGATTAAGGATTAACATACTGATACCTGCAGAAAGGGAAATGCAACAGAAAAGTCAGGCAGCAGAAAAAGAAATTCCATAGAACTGCAGTGGTACGGGGTCAACACTGTTTGGGAGAAGGAGGAACAACAGCACAGATTATTTTACACTCTACCGAGTTTGCAAGGCAGTGCAGTATAGAGTGCAAGGTCCACGGCAAGATAAAAGTGCTAACAGTGCTTATCTTACTGTGGGACTGTAACTTCCCAAAATACTCAACTGAAGAGCCCACTACTAACGTAAAGAGCTGACCACAGATATTCCTGGAAGCAGCACACAGCAATTGTAATCCTGCAGCTGCTGAACTGGAAAAAGGCAATTCTAATTTAGACACTTGAAGTAGCCGTAAGTGCTCAATGAAAGCAACTCCGGTGACAATCACAGAGAGGTGGTTTATGAAGAACACTACTATAAAGGGAAACATAAAAATTAATCTTTTCATTTTCCCATAAGATTTGAGGAATCAAAGAAATTTGGCATGGGAGTCAACTGGACTGCAGTGCTCAAGAACGTACTTGTATAAAGCTTAAAATACCTGTATGGCAAAGATGAAAAAAACCCAACTTGGTACTGATCAACACCAAACAAAGTGGGTGACACATCTAGGGAATGATTCTCCATCTAACTGGAGAAAACAAAAAAAATCACCAAAAATGGGATTTTAAGGACCAAGTAGAGCATATGTGAGGAATGGAAAGGAAGGGCTGCTCAACAAAGACAGCTGTGTCAGAGGTCAGGAAGCAAAGGGGTAAAGAGAAATTGCCAGAGTCAAGCTGAATTAGATCATGCAAATAAAAATAAAGAGCAAAGACCAAAATGTTCTTCAGTGATACAAATTAAAAAAAAGAGAGAGGGTAAGAAAAGGGGCAGACTAGCAGCACTTGGCTATGCATCTTAAAGCAAAACAAAAAGGGAGAGCAGCTTTTGCTGTAACTGCATCAGGATGGTGAACAGCAAATGGAAAAAATAAACCCACAGCGTCGACAAAAAAACCCCTTCAAACAATTAAACAGCCCATGAGCAAGTTATACAAGTTAAAACTGAAAATGGGGTAGTTCCTACTCAGGGAGGGAGGTTCACAGGGCAAGCACCTGAGTGGGGACCAATTTATTTGGGTGTGAAGTCTACACCCTGCTCGATGCGACAAGAAGAGCTTGGGCTTTGCAAGCAACACGGCTCGTGAAAGCTGCTATTTTGAAACATGCTGACCACAACCAGCTCACAGAGAAACCTAAACAACACGATGATGAGAGAGTCTCACAATGTGTGTAGAAAAGTACAGATCTTAAAAGCAAGATTAAATAGGATTAATTGCCACCTGTATCCTCATCGCACAGGCACCCAGAGGTAAGGGTGATCTTGCTGTCCTCCTTCAGCATCTTCCCATCCCTTTCCTAAGGTCAGTAAAAACCTCCTACACTTGGAGGTTTAGAGGAGAGGGTGCTTATTTGTAAGCACTGGTCATCCATTTTTTAAGAGGCACAAAAGCTACACCATCAGAACAATAACAATCCATTGCTGGTGGGAGCATTTTGTCTCATGTTTACCTACTAAAATTTGGTAGCAAATACATTAAGACCAAAACTACACTTTACTCTGAATAACCTTAACATAGTAGATACCTCTCTGGAGTTCACTGTTGAAATTCAGCATCCTGAGCAAATGCAAACTACATCATTTATAAGCACTGAAGGTCTGTTCCTTCCAGCACACAGAATTAAGAAAAGGTGATTCACGTACCTGAGACACCTATGACTATAAAAGTGGGCAGAATGAGCCAGTGTTTGAGTTTCCTCATTCCCCAATGAAAGCGTGGCTGTCAGAGAATAGTTGCCCTTTAAGGGAGAAGAAAATATTTCCAAGTGCAGAGAAAATACGCTGTAGCTCCATCAAGTCAGGTTCAACCATGCACACAGGAATTGGCTTTGTGCCTGCTTTTTACAGAGAGTTAAACTCAAAACCTCTGCAACAGCAGAACTGCCATCTCACAAGACAGGGAAGCAAACCTATTATTTTCCAGAATCACTATTATATTGTATTATTAACCAAAAGAACTTAGGGAAAAGGCAAGAAGCTATGAGTAACTCCATGACTTATGCCCAGCTTCACTGCTGCTCATCAGCTCCAAGCCAGCTCAACTGGGCACACAACCAAACGTATCGTTGCTATTCAGAGTAATGATAAACACCATAACCTCTAACCTCAGGTCACACCGGATGACATCTCTTTAAACAGAAATACAATTAAAACTAAAACTAGCACATAGGCAGGTCCACAGCATCAACAGGTGCTGGAGGATTCCAAGTCAACTGTCTCAATTCAATGAGTTACAACTTAGAGCTGTAAAAATGCTAAAAATGTACAAGTCTACAGAATGCACGAGGAACCAAACTGGAATAGTTTCTGCAGTCTTCCCTTTTTCTCTCACAAATCATTGCATTTTACAGTGTTTCGTCACCTCCCTAAATTCAACTCCTTAACTAAGCTCTGGGAAGTTCTCCCTCTGCACCACGTAGCAAAAGCAGAGACCTTCTGAGAAGAAATATAAGCAGGTATTCCCATTAAAAGGATTCTACACGACAATTAGATGACGAATGAATATTTTCCACATGCTGTGCACACAAAGAAAACCACTTGTAACCTCCCATCACAAAAGCTCTCAAGCATCACTATCCACCCTTTCATTACAGATTTTTCCGTGCAAGACAGAAGGACAGTGTTGAAGCAAAGGAGAAGACTGAAAGAGGCTACACATCATAATTTATTTTATTTTATGGTCAGTGTCTTATCTTTAAATCAGACTTGCAGGGAAAGAACAGCAGGAAAGAGGCTCAAAAATTGTTTTGAAGACACTACTGAATTGGCTGTCTGCTAGTAGATTAATCATTTAGTGTCACTCTAGCAATAACTGTAATTGTTTTGGAAGACATTCATATTGCAAAACTGTAAGAGCACATCAGTAACAGCGAGTCAAGTCAAATCTAATCCTTCTTCATTTAACATCTGCTTTGGATGCATTTTCTCCACCACAGAAAGAACCAATTTCGAAGGAAAAAAACCCCATCATGTAGATTAAAGTTTATTGATTATCCAGACACTAATTCCAGCCCAGCTATCTGAGATCTCTCCAAGGGGAAAGGAAGAGATGGTATTCACAGAAAACTGCTTCTAATGAGAAAACCCTAAGGCAAGAAAGGTGAACCCGAGAGCAATGAGTACCATTTTTATAGAATATAAACAACTGTTTGCTCTCTTGCTCTGGTAATTGCATTTCCCTTTCCAACTACAGTCCCTATGCTCTACCTTCCTCCAGAAACAGCCTTGAATCTATCAGTTTAAGAAAAACATTACAATAACCAGTGTCTTGGTGGGGCTGTCCCTTTCCCCCCAGTGATTTGAACAGCATAGTTTTGCACAGAGCTGCATGATGACGTGTACATTTGTTACTAAAACAAGTCCCAATCTCCCAAGTTCACTTCAGAGAACGCATGAAGTCCAAGAAAGTTACTTTTCTTTTTAAAAAACCCAACACAACACTTAAAAAACCAAAATAAAAAAAGGTATCCTCCAAGTCTCCTGCTGACAAGTCAGTTTTGTTGAAGGTTACGATGAAGAAGTCTCCTTGTTAGCTAAGGACAGTAGGATTTGGGGAACCAACATGGGTAGCTGCTCCTTCATGGAGCTTCACAGGGTTTTCTGCAGTCAGAAGACGCTCCAGCGAAGCTAATCCTTATCACCCTTCCTGTCTCATCTATGGGATGGATGCCAAGGATGCTGAAATGCCAAGTGAGCAGGGAAACCTGACCACACGGCTGCTGCAGATTCCAACAGTCCTTGGCTTTTCAGGTACTGGATTTACCTTCATCAGATATGAAGCACCTGCAGTTCCTCCACTGTCAGAGAAAGGGAGTCAAAAAAAGCAAATGGGAGCAGAAAGCAAGTATGATTTAAAGAATGCTCTGAACTGAGCTACAGCTGAACTGGCACGCAAAGAGATTTGGATTTCATGGTCAAGCAGCAATGACAGGAGAGGAATTAAGTAAACAGCTATTTGCCAAATATGTATAACTTCCAAAACCAGTTTGTGAGAAAGCAGCAACTTTGTCTGTTCCAGCCTATTGCTTCACTCCACCATTCTCACAGTGTCACATTTTTATTTAGAGAAAACAACCAAGAAAAGAATTTATCAAGAAAAAAATTTAAATACAACTTGCAGATGGCTTGCTTCCTGGTGGCCCTGAAAAAAGCCTCTGTGCCCTGACTCTGGACCAGCCACATTCCACCTCCAACTGCCCAGCCAGAAGCATTAGCACTAATTAAGAAAAGCCAACTGTAGTGGTAAGCCAGATCTCCATAAAAGAAATACCTGCTGTGCTGATACAACTTTTTTTTTTCCCTTTTGCTTTTTGGTAGACTAACAAAGTACACACTAAGACATTTTTAAAGCACCTCACAGATGTTCCTCCATCTTTGACTCACTGAATCCCAGACAGGACCCTTGGCATCACTCATCCCAGTGGGTCTCCAGGACAGCAACGAAGACATCACATGTGGTCACCAGGAAGGTACTGCTCCTAAATCGCCACGCAAGTCTCTGAAGCACAGCTCCTGAGACTTTGTTGTGATCTCATAAAAAGCATTGAGAACCACAGATCTAGTCCAATACCTCTTCGTTCAAATGATTTCTCCAAGAATTCTGGCATCCAACCACCACCCATTTGGCCTGTACCACCTGTTTTCAAGGGATGAAATCATGACCTAAAAGCCTCCAGAGAAAGAGACCCCACCATAGCCAGGAACACTTTACAACAGTGATATTCTTCCACCATTAAGCAGGCAAAGAGTGCACAGCTTTTTGCTGTGGTAGAGGTAGGGAAAGGGAAATTGATTATTTTGTGTCATCTCCCTCTTCGTACCATATATAGCTCAGTGCTCACTTGTGTGGCTCACTGAAAGATTAGTTGGCTTGTTCAGACAGGCAAGGGTAGACTCTTAAGACGTTTAAGTGATTTGGGGCAGGGTGATCATCTGTCTCCTCCCTGCCCACAATTAACTGTTCCATGGCCCTCGTCTGTGCCAGGGCTGAGCACGCCCAGGAAGCGAGAAAAGCAGAGGAGCTGGGCTCCTTCCAGCACGACTGGAAGTGTCCTCTCTCCCTCAGCTTTCAGTGGTTTAAAGGAAGTTGGTACAGAGGCAGCCAATCCCATCAATGCTCCAGGGATCCTGCTTATTCCGCCTAAAGTTCAGTGTTCCCAACAGCAGGGAAACTAAACAACAAAGCTTTGCAGCAAGCTAATAAATCATGTTGTGTGTCTACATTCAGATGGTTGTAAGGAGCACGACAAACTTGAAGCAGCCTGCAAATTTCTAAAATTAAACAGTTCTTGGTGTTACAGAGGTCAGCCATCTGTTGAAGTGTTCATGTTATAGTTAATTTAACCCTTCTTCTTCCGTTCTTCTCTCCTGACTCAAGCACACTCCTTAGGAAGGAGAGAATATGGCTGACATCCCTGCAACTGGACAACCCTCCTCTTCCATGAAGAACAACCCACAGAAAACCTGTTTATGGTCAGAACAGGCTATAGAATCAAATGAGAAAAGTGGTGGAAAGAGTAGTATGTTATTCAAGTCTCACAGGATAGCCAAAAGTCTGCAGAGAGCCAGGAACACAGGCAATGTCCAGAAGAGAATTCATTGGGTTCTGAAAGCTGCACTCAACATTCCGTACTTGGCAGGAGACCTCTGGACCTCTTGCCCATCCTCCAAGCCTGTTCCTCCCAACCTCTGCTCAGTCTTGCAGGGCTCCTAAAAACACTAGAGAGCATTAGAACATCCAGCTTTAAACTGCCATCTCATGACATGCAGGAAGTGATAAATGGGAGCTCTCAACAGATTTCACACACATTTCTAATGGAACTGCCTCTTTATAAAAATATCATGGTTATCTGGAGTTATTCAGCAAGCACGGCCAGCCTCAGCCTGAAACTCAGTTTACAGGAAGAGAAGTGGGCCCGAAGTCGTGTATAGTAGAGAGAGACATGGTAGAAAACAACCAAATTCTACTGTTTGGCATCCTTTCACAGTCTGAGTTACTCTCTCCTCTCCTCTCTTCCCCCAGGGAATTCTGATAAAGGTGAAGAATGAGGGGCACAGGGAGACAGAAAAAAACGACCCGTTTTCAGGAAGAAACAAAGCCTGGGCAGGGTAAAAGTTAAAATGATGTGTAAGTGGTTAACTCAGAATGGGTTGGTCTTCTGCAATTGTCAACCCTCCGAAAATATGTCTTAAAGGAAACCAGCCAATGCATTTTTATATCACTGTCCACCAGGACCTCTGGCACGAAGGAAAAGGCAAAACACGCATCTTTACATTCTCAGCTTTAGGCTGGCAATGATTTCAAAGACAAGACAACACATTGCTTTATTTTATTGCTGTATTGTGTAATATTAAACCAGCAGGAATTGGAACCTGTTTTGATGAAGATATTTGGATAAAATTTTGTATAAGGGAGACACTGTGCACAACTACGTACTGGGCTGAGGTCAGCCGAGTTTAGATGGAGAAGCATCCCCATGCTCACTTGGAAATCCATCTTGGAACAGGCATGAATCCTTGGTACCACACGTGGGCTAATTCAGGGGAATAACAGTGAATGAATTACTGGAAACATTGTCATTCACTATTTTTTACCACCTCCAGCTTAAAGGAAAGTCTTAGCAGCCGGACCTTTGGGATGAATGTAAATGCAGCGCTCCAGCACCAAAACAAAACATTTTCCTGGGTTTTTTTAAAGTCAATAGGACTTGTATTATTTGAAGAATGGTAGCCTAAGGGAATCTGTTTCACTGCAAAGCCATTTAGGCAGCTGTCATTAGTTTAAAAGCCCATTTTTGTTTAATGACTGCAGTTTCACATACTCCCAATGCCATGTATCATAACTGTCATCCCTAAACCTCAGATTTATGGAAGCATACAGCAGCATTGTACTCAGGGGTCTGCTGGTATCATCATTACTGAACCACTTCTTACTTGCATTTAGGCAAACTTGCATTTAATAATAACTCCTGTATTCTGGGTAGGTGCTGTCACGGAGGTGGATGCTGCTCCATTCCCCCCAGGATGCCTGGAGAGCCATCATCACTCCTGACTGGGCATCTTGCAGAGCTGACGGGAGAAGGATGCTTCAGATGCCATGCGAAATAAAATAAAACTTTTACATTTGTTTAACTAGACAACTCCCTTATCCTCGTGGGAAGGATTCAGGAGAGATGGAAAGCATAAGACCCACTCTCCTACTCAGTCACAGTTTACCCAGGGTGCAGGAAAAACATGTGGCTGGAGGGGAATGCTACTGCAGAGTAGTTAAACATCTGGAAACAACTGAACAAACAGATAACCGGCAACACCAAACCCTCTTTCTTAGAGACCCAGCCAGTGATCTTTAAAAGGGCACTGATTTAAGAGGACAAACTGAAATCATTCCCCAGGTACTCCACACAATACATAATTTAGTACCTGCCTGCTTTTAAATGCCTTTTCCACTTGCTATCTTTTACCAGTCCTGCCTTCAGCTACTACTTTGCAGGTAAATTCATCTCCAAATGTCTTTACTGTGGGGAACATGGACCATTTAATCCTCTTACCTCACCCTGTAACTGAGGAGCACCGCCTGTTAAATATACTCGATCAAACTTAAAACAAAAACCCAACCAAAACGCAAGGAAAACAAAATTTAAAAAAGCTCTTTGGATTCAACACACTTAGAAAACACACGAAAACTCAGGCAGGGTACTCCTGGCATGTTCTGAAACCAACTGGCACAAGGTTTTACGTCCAAAAGTTTCTATTTTCAGACACTTAAATTAACATATCTACCGTGCTCCTTGTTAGAGTGTTAAACTGTTTCACTGGAATCCAGAGAGAAGGTGTTTTAACTTAGAAAAAAATCCTTATAAACAACTTGCCTTAGTGATTCCAATATAAATGATCAGAAACGTAACAAACTACAACACATGATATATAACCATTAGGATACATGCCTTAATACTGACATGCCACGAAATAATCTTTTGGGTCACACCTGGGAAAATGAAGTTTCCCCCACAAATTACAAAAACTAACATTTTTCCTAAATTATTTTTCCCCTGGCATTTCATTGAATAAAATATCAAATTCCATTCCCTTTGAAATTCAACGAAGACCAAATATTTTTTTGTGGAGTGAAAAATTCTGCAGTTGAATCCACTCCATTTTTACTGTAGCAGATTTACGACATTTTATGAGCACATTCCATTTGCTGATGAAATCAATACTAAGACAATTAATTCTCAGGTTTTAGGCAGCAAGATAGACAGACAGCAAGCACACAGCAAAGAAATCTCTCCTACAGCTGCAGCTGGGATCTACAACCCAGTCCTCTTCCAGCTGTCCAATCCTGTCTGCACTTGAATAGACCAGAGTAGTTCAGTTGGAAAGGACCTACAATGATCTAGTCCAACTGCAGATCCGGATGCTTCATTCCAGACAGCAACAAAATCTAGACAAGGCACTGATAACCACGTCTCCTTTCCTCAGGGGGGCATGTCAGCTCTCTGGAAGGGAGCAACTGGAATTCTGATGTTACAAAATATAAAAAGGACAAAGAACCAAACTCATTACATAGGTCAAAACCCTCAAAATAGGAAGTTGTTTTCAGGCTTTACTTCAAAAAAACCTTTTAATTAACATAAATAAATTCTTCAGTGCCTTCTGGCCAGGCTATACTCAGACTCAGTGCATCCCATGCCAAAATTATCCACGTATTTTTATTATGGCAAAATGACAAAATGTCCCCCTACCCTAAATGGCATAACAGAGATCAGACTTAACCAGCTGATTTCCATAGCTAATGCAACAGCTTGTGGCCAGCAGGACTTGGGAAGAAGTTGGTTGTGCAGCTGCACTGGCAAACATTATCTTATCCCTTCAATGGACATGCTGTGCTAACTATTCAACACCTGTTCAGTAACTGTGGAGCATTCAGACACTACCACTGCCTTTTTTCTGTGAAAGGTGGTAGTCAAGTAGTTACTGACACTTACTCTGCATTCCTCGTAATTAAGGAGAAGACTGTAAAAACTCCCACTGTTAAATGCCTACTTCATTTCAAAGGAAGGCTTGATAGGGATGGAAATGCTCATTCCGTCTCTCTGTATGTTCATAGTCACACAACTGCACAACACACTCAATACAACCGGGGCTGTTCAGGATCCTGTTGCCTCTGGGTTCCACAAGCCAATTAAAGCAATTAAGCTGCTTGCCAGCTAGGCTGCCCCAGGGTCCAGAGCCCAGGAAGATGCCTACATTCAGCCTCTGCCTCCATCACCACTCTTCCACTCCTGTCAATCACCACTTCTCCTTCCAAATGCCCACGAAGGCCAGAAAGATGCCCATAAACTCTCCCTCAGGAGACAGTGCTGCAAGTCCCTTCTCTGGAGCAGCCCCCCATCCCAGTGAACTCCAGAGGTGCCTCCCCAGAAAGGGAGCTGCATCCAAGCAGCTTATTGGAAACATTCCCTAGGCTACTTTTCCAGGCAACTCAAAAAGCACCAAAGCGATGTTGTGAAATCATTTTTACATCCAACATCTTTGCAAATCACACTGACTTTTAGTGGTAACTCAGACCCACTGCAAAGGAAACTCACTGTGATGAACTTCATATTTGTCCTAGCTGAGGGAAATTACACCTCATCTCCCTGCATTCCCTTTTCAAGAATGGCCATGATTTCTCTTCTGTGCCCCTCTGCAAACACAATGGTTGGCAGCCTGTCCAACCTGCAGGAATCCAGCTGGGCAGACACGCTGTCTGTAGATATTTCTGACTGCATCCCTCAGCCAGCCTCAACCCTAGGATGTACATTTATTTTTGCACTGACAGGGTACCAAGCTGCTACAGTGTAAGGAGAAGGAGCAGGACAAGATAAGGATCCACACACTGGTTGGTCTTTTCTCCTTGGTCTCTGGGGACAGGACGAGAGGTCATAGTCTCAAGCTTCAGCAGGGTAAGTTTAGGCTTGATATTAGGAAGAGGTTTTTTACTGAAAGAGTGATCCGGATGAGGAATGGGTTGCCCACAGAGGTGGTTGAGTCACCAACCCTGGATGTGTTCAAGGGGAGCCTAGATGAGGTGCTGAGTGATAGGATCTAGATGTAGAGGATAGGTTAGTTGGATTATAGGTTGGACTAGATGATCTTCAAGGTCCTTTTCAGCCTTATCTATACTGTGATACTCCAAATTACCACTGTTTGGGGATTTTTTTTCTATTAAGAGGGATGGGGCCTGATACAAAAGCCAGCAAGGTGGAGGGTTGTTTGTACCAACAGGAGTGTTGGTGTGATGTCCATGGGAGGTCTCATTAGCCTGAATTAGGCAGCTCTGCAAGGGGTCAGATGGATGAAACCCACTGCACTCCTTTGGTGGCTGCCCAGGTAACTCCACTGAGCATCCCCAAACCTGCCTCCCTCTTACACCTAAGCCCCCTGCTTATCCTAAAGCTTCTCCCAGCAAGTACCAAGACCCTGATACCATAAGCCACGGCACCTTCATATTTTATTCCAAGTCTGGCTATCATGGAGTTCACATGAAAATTTAAAAAGTAACACTTCAATGTAGAGGAAAGAGAAAAAAAAACAACCAGTGTTGAGCTCATGACTGATCTTTGCAGCTCTTGCCATGGACAGGATTTGTACAGACATGTTGATTTTTTTTATAAAAATAGTAAATCGTATTACACCCATGCTGCAAGACCAAAGATTCACAATGATACCTTAATACAGCTTAAACAAAAATAGCACTACCTGAGTCAATCTGAGCATGATAATGCTTTGTAATCCCACACTCTTAGGGGATGAACAGTTGTATAGCAGTGAATCAACACGAGATACTTGCATTAAGAGACGCTCCTTTCTCATGCTATATAGCAACGTCTCTGCAAAATGTAGAAGGCAGATGGTGTTTGTTGGAGGCACAGTACACAGGGCAACTATAGAACCCCACTATCTTCCAGCTTAGAAATGTTGGCTTAAAATTTCCTTTTTTAAAAGGAAACACGGCTTTTAAATTTTCCCCATCACAGCGAATTAATGAAAAAGTTTGAATATTAGAACCCTTTGAAAAATGAACAAGCCTGTGTGCACTCATGCAGAAGATTCATTCACAGAAACAAACACAGTTGAACAGCAGTGCTGCACATTCATTCTGGTTTTTTACTTTATCTCTGAATGAGCAAACAGTGTATATGGAAAGCAAATGTGCACTACAACATAAAAGGCCTCAAGAGTGAAAATAATGAAACCTATTTGTAATAAAAATGTAAAAGACAGACTCAAACAGCAACTTTTAAAGGTGGTTAAGGAGAAAAAGAAAGCAAGCTTTGATTAATGACACCTTAATAAATTCTCCTCAATTACTTTGTTACATAAGCCACTCACGCAAGGTACTTCATTTGCTATTGTGCTCCCCATGTTCTTTTTTAAGACACATTTTCCAATTAATTGCACTTCCCCCTTCCATCCCACCCCTGCAGTATAATTTTATGTATGGCAGACATCTGGCCCTCACAGCTCTCTCCAGACAGTGTGGAAAGGCAACAGGAAAAAGGTAACGACACTGAAAGGTCCTCCCTTCCCCAACAGGGCTTTAATTTGAATCCTGAAACAAGGCTCTTTTCCAGGGCTGCAGCACAGATGATGCCAAGGTAAAACACAGCCTCAAATTCCCACTTGTCTGGCCTGCTCCCTTCTCCTCCAATGCCCTGGTGCTCACCCAGCACAGCTGCTGCTTTTTTCTTGCTTCAGAGCCTGAATGCTCAGAGGAAGAGCGAATCCTTGGGACCATGGATATGGGGACACAGGTGGGCTGTAGAGAAGGCAGGGAGACACTGGCAGGAGCAGCAGAGGAGGAACCGTGCTAGAAGGCATTGGGACTCGGGGATAACGACATCCTGGTGAGGGCAGACATTCTAGTGATGGAGAAGGTGGCAGAGTGAGGTCATGGGGACACATGGCCCTGCTCCATGTACATGACAGAGCACATTTCCAAAAACCATCCCAGCACCAATGGCAAGAACATTCTTGGATTTCTGTGCCTTGACAGAGGTGGTCCTGAGACACCTCCAAAAGCCCAACCCTCTAGTACTCCAATTAAGCTCCTATTCAAGGGGACCCTCCAGCCCTCAGAAACAAATGCTACAGAGGTTTCAAGTCAGCTTTCAGTTTAAAAATAGAATCTTTCCCAAAGCCAGTTTGGTAGGACAGACCTGTCAGTCTTTGGCTGCAAAACGTTTCGTTTTCATGTTGCATCAGTGCATGCCAACTCTGGACCAGAGAAGAAAGAAGCCCTGTTTCAGCTGCAGAGACCTATGTCCACGCAAGCAACACTCAGTTTCTGCTGTTGTTCCCACCATTTCACGTCCCACCTCCTGCCTTTCCTGGCCATTGGTCACAGCCACTCATGTGCTCCTCCAGAACAGCACCGAGGCTGCAGCAACACCACTGGGTCACACCTGGGTCACAGACAGCCCAACCTGCCAGCACAGTCACACCAGCAGCACCCTGAAAACCGAGGCACAAGACCCTCCCTACACAGCTGCTGACATCCTGCCCAGGGTGACTCTGACACGGGTGCATCTCCCATCGTGTGTCTGGCTCCCTGGTCTTCCCTGCCCAGAGCTGCTTATACACTCACAGGCAGAAACACGGGTAAGCAGCTTGGTGAATCAGAGTCTGTGTTATCCCAGCAGGAGAGCACCCAAGTGCCTATTCCTTCCTAGCCAGCACCCTCACCTCCAGATGTGCTCAGCTGGAGCAAAATTCAAGCTACTTTCAGACACTTCCATACACGTTTTGTTTTCATGATCTATACTTTGATCTGCCACTGGCACGCACCACATTTTCCAAAATGCCTATCTGGCTCAGCACTGGTCTTCAAGCAAAAATGGTGATGTATAAACACCTGATGCCTCTAAATTCTGTTTCCAGAAGTGAATCAGGTGCCCAAGTTGCCCCAAAAGACCACAGGAGCTTCATGGTTTTGAAAGCGTTACCCAAAGGAACTACCCAGGAGAAAGAAATACGTATTAACTATGGCAAGCACGCTCTCGATTAACAACAAATGGATTTTTACTCATACTCTGTTCAGGTGTTACCTGAAACAAGAGGAAAAGAAAATCCAATTTTATGTACAATTTCAACAGACAGTTTAAAATTGCCTGGCCTTTACACACATGGTTTTAAGAGTCACCAGTCTCATACTCCCCTCTGCCCTCATTTTTTAACAGCTCAAAAAAGATCCACTGAATATTCAGGTCCCAATTCAGAAATGAGCAGTACAAACCATGCAGGTTTACAACACAGATGCCATCATAGCTGCAGGGTTGGGGAAGACAACAGGTTCATAGGCAATCCTCTTGTGAGCATCACAAGAGGATTTTGGCAAAAGGCACATGGGATTCACGATTTGGACTTGTAAGACTCATGTTGTAGGGATATAAGTCTCAATCAGAAAAACCATCTAGGGTTAAATTAGCCTTCCCTTACACAGAAAACAATACACCTTTTATTGTTGAAAGAGAACAAATACATTTAAGAGGCATTAAGTAAGCCCCCCATAAATACAAAATAGCCATTTTCTGGCGAAAATGAACACATATTTAGGGTGTACCATACAACACATTAACCTACATCATCCTTCCCGGAGAAGTAACCAGTGCAGACAGCTACATTTTGGCTGTACTGACACTTCAAATCAATCTGGGACCATATGTATCAAAAAGCATCAGATCTATGGGAAATACACAGATTTGGAAGTCGGAGAAGTCCATTAGAGGTTTGGGGCATTCTGCCACAGTTCATTAGTCAGTCTGAACACACAAAAGCTCTAATAGCTTGTATCCTGTGCACTAGGGAAATGCAACGAAAGAATGAACTTCCTGAGGAATTAATGGGTAATGATATAATTTGGTTAATCTCATTGGAAAGAAATCTAGAATTGAAAGAGGAAACAGAGTATATATTTCTCTCTAGAAACAACGAAAACAAATTACAGAGCACCCGTCAGACAGATCAGCTCCACCACAGCAGAAGATTCACGTCAGGGTAAGGGGTGGCTTTGTACCTGCAGTGCCACCACCCTGGCAGTTCTTAGCAATCTCATTCTCCTGCAGCACTTGACTGATTTAATGTTTCACTTGCTTACAAATAAGAACTAATGAAGTGCATACAAATGAAATACACCACTTCAGTCCAGTGGTGAGTGTCCTCGTCTCTCATGAGGGAGACCAGGGTTCAATTCCCACCAGGGAGGCAGTGGTGCCATTTAAGAGTTGGACTCAATGATCCTTGTGGGTCTCTTCCAACTCAGAATATTCTGTCAATCTGTGAAGTCTTGGGTGCAGGCAGGACAAAATCAGTCACATGTGGCAGAGATTAGAATGGGTTATGCAGCTCACTTAGCCCTCTGGAAGCTGCATTCCTTTAGATTAACACATTTGAACAGAAGGAAAAAAAAACAACTAAGGTTGCCTTCTGACACAGAAAACACTGCACCATTAGATTGCATAGGCTTTTGGTAAAAAGATACAGTGGAATTTGTACAGGTTTTCCCTAAAGTCAGGTATTTTTTAAAATGTAACAATTCACTTATCAGGTCTCAAGGCATTCTTTTTGGTGCAACAATGAAGCTTCCATTTTGATGCCAAAACCCTACTCAAAGATTAGCCCTGCCAGCGTTACAATTCCAGTATGTCATTAACTCAGCAAATGCAAACTTCTGCACCCAATGCAGAACACAAAACAGTGCTTGCCTTTTCTAGTCCTCATTTATTTTTTCTATTACTAAATTAAAGAGTGCCTTGAGAGGAGTAGGATCTGGAAGGTACTCACCACCTATCTTGGAATCTCTTCAGAGAAAATCCACGGAGCTTGATTACCTGGGAAAGAAGACACAAACCAAACATGCTTTACATTTACAGCTTTCTTATAAAGTGACAATCTTCACACTCTCAGCCTCCCATGAAAAAACCACCTTTCCCAGCTGGAAAAGAACCCAGAATCACACTAAACGTGCAAAAACCCCACTCCAGTTCTTATCCTACAATGACAAACAACTTTGCTCTGAATTTGCATTTTATTATTTGTTCCGAAATACAAAACATTGCCATGTTAAAAAGTGCATTGATTTGTCTTGAATTGAGTTAAATTCTGACGTTGAAATAACATGTTGATATGGCCCTTCTTACCTAATGTTTTTGTAAAACTCATCTTTCAAAATAAGCAATATTTGCTTGGCTCATATCACAGAATGTTACTATACCAAGACTCAAAAACTGGAGAAAAAGAAAAGAAAAATATGCAAGAGCCAGTTTCAAGTTTTCTGAAGCCATTAAGCATTACTCTGAAGGGTTAAGAAATCACTCCTCTTTCAGTTGAGCATGTTTCTCAAAGAAGCAGAGTATAATAATTTGCATTCCTTCAGCATCTGTCAGCTGTGAATGCTGAGGGTTCATCAGCCCTTAAGGAGTCACGGGACAAGACCACCAGGAGCGAGCTCACCTGCTCCTGAAATTCCTAATCTCTCGAAATCTGTGGATCAGAAAATTGAAAACAAGTGACTCGCTCTGATTCCCAGTCTCTCACAGAGCTGACCATGATTCTCCTCCACCACCGAGGCCAGGCCAAAGCTGGGAAGCATTCCTTTCCTCCAGCCCAACACACCAACAACTTTCCAGTCCAATCCCTGTCTGACCCAGTAATCCTCTAACTTCTGTGAACAAAATCCCACTGGGTTTAGCTCCCAGGAGCCTCCAGCTCACCCTTGACACACACACTTGGTCTGTCAGTGCCAAACCCCAGGCACAGACATCCCAGGCATTACCAAAGCCTCCCAACAGTCTCCTTCAACACTTCAGCATCCCTACAAGCAGGAGTTCCTTCCTTTTGTGATTATGTGATTATAATTCCTTAGGGCCATTCCCACTGGCCCTAACCCCTCCAGACATTGGGCTGAGGTTTCATATTCCTCCCCTCACAGCAGCCTGCCTGACACTGCAAATTCCTTGTGCCAATCCTTCACCTTCTCTCCAGACCACACACCCTATTGCTTCCCATCTTTCCTCTTGAGCCCTGTTCTTCAGATCCCTGCTGGCCTTTCTCACTTTCTCTGCATCTTTCCCCAGTTTTCTTCCATGAATACCAAAATAGGGCCAAAAACCTAACTAGGATTGAAGTACATCATATCATTTGCTCTTTTTCTATCCACCTGTTACTATGCTCCAGAAGGAAACGAGGATGACTGCTGTTATTTGTTCCAACTAATCCATGTTGTTACTGATAAGCACCCAGAGGATGCTTATGTGGGACAGAATTTATTAAGTTCCAGGAAAACACTGTCATGAAGGTCAGAGTGACTACACTGCAAATCCATCATCTTCTTCTTTTAAAAAATTCAGCACTGTATCTTTGATTTTTGATTGTTATGGTAACCTCACAAATGCTCCACTGGTTTCCAGAAGTAAACACCACGAAGAAATTGAAAAGAAGTCAAGCAGATAGTTGAAATCCAGCTCCCAGAAATCACAAGAATGAGGCATGTGTCACAGAAGTGAGGTCAGGGTATCCTGCCCTGAGGTGGGGCCATCAGTCACCCTCTGAAGATGCCTTCTTCCCTGACCACTGGTGATGCTGGCTGAACAGCTTTTACTGAAGACTAACCTTCCCAAATGCATCTTCCCAACATCTGGGAGGTTGTTTTTAAAACACCCGTCCCTAAGACCCAGAGAACTTGGAAACAAAAATGAAGAAAAAGAGAAAATTCTTAAAGCGTGTGCCCCCTAAATGCCTGCGTTCCTCTTTTATCCTGGTATCTTCCTCATCTCCAATCTGCAAAGCAAATGAAATCCAATGGAAAGGCAAGGTAAGGACTTAACCTGGTCAATGGCAAAATAGAAAACATAACCGACAAACTCTTCTGATTTCTTTTCTGTGTTGCTGCTACAAAATTTTTGTGCCTTCTTCATCTAACAAACCTCAAAAAATACGTAGTCCAAGATTATGGGGTCATATTTATATGCTTAAAGTAAATGGCATTTCACAGTCCAGATGCTAGACTTTGTCATCCCAAAAGACTTTCAGCGAGAAAAATGGCTACATAAATTCCTATAGTCATGCAAAACCATTGCTCCAACCTGAAGGAGTAGAAGGTAACTGGAAAACATACTTTTTTTATGTTTACAGTCCATGTAGTATTCAAATTCACTGCCAATTAAAAGTACGGTATAATTGAATTAGCAGAAGCAATTTATGGCAGAAATTCAATTACAAATCAGAATTAAAGGAAGAGATGTCAGAAACTTTTGGAGGCTGGGCAGGAAGAGGCGAGTGCATCGGTCGACTATTTTCAGAGCTGCTAGCAAAAAGCTTAAGGAGGAGACTGCTCCAAAAAATCATTTGTAGAGATCCTCATTATAAAAAGCTTCACTGACAGACCAGAGAAACTAAAGTGACAATTTTTTTTTTTCAGATCATGCTTTGACCTATCTAAAACTCCCTTTCCATAGTCAGACATCACTTACTCCTGCCTCCCCTGTGGGCACTGCAGCTCTGCCACGTCCTGCACAATCCTCAGGCCTGCCTTGGCTTGCACCAAAGCCATTGCAGACAGATTAATTTTTCAAAGTGTTTTTAACTTCATTCCTTTTCTTTGAGCCATAGGCTTTATATTTCAACTAGATTTCTTTCTACTTGATGGAGGACCTTCAAGCGTTGTGGACACTTCTCTTTCTTTAACGGTCACTATTTTACCCTGTCCTGCTCCATTTGCTGCCCTTTGGCTGATACTACCCTCGTTCAATCTCAATGCTAATTATCAATAAGGCCTTCCCACACCTCCAAGGTTCATCTTTCATAACTGCATTAAGACAAATCAATACTGTTACTAACATCACCACCTTTCTGGATTGCGTGACCTGCCTGCAAATGTTGCATACGGCAGGGGAGTTACTCCCAGCACATTCTGCATTCCCTTATCTGCAATTTCTTTTTCAACTAGATTCTGTTATTTTATAAAAATGGGATGGGCTTTTTTATCTTTTTCTTCTTGTAAATGCAAACTGATGAAGGCTTGTAAGACAAGTTTTGCCATCCCCTTCACACGTGGGTAGCAACAGGACACGGACAGCCAAGAAACTAATTGTCCTGTTACTTGCTTTGCAGTTGGGCTCAATGAACATTGTAGGATCCGTCCAACTGAACTATTCTATTCTACTCTAACTTTACTCCAGTGTCGCTCATCATTGACCACTGCACCTCCCCTTTATCTGTTCACTTCTACACACACTCATGGATGCATCCAGACAGCATGGGTAGCCATGCCAGCCGTTGTGCAGGCTGAACAACTGCTCTGGAGTGTGTTCACCCGCCCTGTTCTCTAATACACACTCTACACTCTCTTCCCACTCACATCTTGCCCCTTCTCCTCCTTGTATTTCACACCAGGCCCACAAGCCACCACCCTCAGACCTGAAAATACAATTCAACTCAAAATGCAACTGAACTCCTGAAGGGTTCTAGGTTCCTACACTCCAGAAGAGGGATTGGTCAGTTCACCCTGACCATCAAGGACAGTCACTACCCCAGCACACTGCCAACCTGACCAAGTCCCAGGGATCACTTACCCTGCTCAGCATGACCCAGGAGAGCCCAAATGCCACTGCAGCCCAGCACAGGCTCCTGGGCAGGTCTCCAGCCCACACTGAGCTCCATGGTGGTACAACTAAAGAACCAGACACTGCTAATGTAAATGCTACGTCAGTCCTTCTCCTCAATACCCTGCTGTGGCTGCAGCACACATACACCTCAGAACGTGCTTTCCCTGACAGGCTGGTACTGCTGAGAGAGATTTCTGTTGTGTCCACAGCATAAACTGCTGCCACTCCTTTCTCAGCCTCCGATACCTCTAGAGGCACCTCTCTGGTTATCACTTCACCTAAGCATCGTGCTTTCAACACCCCCAGCAAGTGTAACACAGTCATACCTCGAAATTTGTGGATTATGGGTCTCCTGAGGATCCTGCAAATCACCCAATCCGCGAATACTATTCGTGAGGGGGAAAACACAAACCTGAAGAAACAGCAAGTACGCAAATCCAGAATACGTGAGGTATGGCTGTAATAACAATAATGCCAGAGCATGAAGGAAACACCAAGCACTGACAGTATCAGGAAACGGCAACAGGGAGGAGTTCAAAACATTCCTCAGAGGCCATGTATGTTTATTTGGAGCACCTCTTCTTGCACCTATTGACTGAACAGGCTCCCAAGGTACTTTGACTTCACATGCTGTAACATAGCTTGCATTTCCCAAAGGTGTCCAGCTCCTGCCAGCTCTCTGCCTTCAGGGTTTCCCTTCTGCAGTTTATTTAGATAACCTTCCAACAAATTGCTTCAACCTGAAGCCTGTTGCAGTATCACTGGTACTTATACCTGCTCACAAAGCTACCCTGACACTGCTTAGTGAGTTTAACCTACGACAGCGAGGTGAAATGCAAAGCCAAGTCCACTGCTTAGGAGAGAACAAAGAAGAAAGAACAGTAGGTTTAAAATACTTTGGGTCTCAGCGGCCCTTTAAAGGTGATACAGTCCAACACCCCTGCAACCAGCAGAGACATCTCCAGCTTGATCAAGTTCCTCAGAGCCCCATTCAACTCAGGCTTGATTGTTTCCAGGGATGAGGGAGCCACAACTTCTCTGGGCAACCTGTAACAGTGTTTCACCATCCTCATCCTAAAAAAACTTCTTCCTTATACCTAATCTAAATTGACCCTCCTACAGTTTAAAACCATTACCCTGTACTGTACCATTAAAAACAAAACAACAATCCAAACAAAATCCACCAATAAATAGCCAAAACCCAAGGATGGTGGGAGACACTTGGTGTGCCAGGGATGGTGATATCATCTCTGCCCTGTCTTCCTTCAGTTTCCCTTGGCACTCACATGTGTCACATAGGTCAACAGGACCTGAGAGCACAAGATATTCACATGTGTTCTTAAATGTAAACTCCCACTGAGTAAGAGACGTAAGGTCTCTGCCCAAAAGGCTGTGAGTTCTGCTCCTGCCCAAGCAGGAACATCACGCCTTAGCTGTGAGACGTCAGAGTTGGGTTCACAGAAGCCACAGAAATCCTATCAAACAAACCCATCTGCCCCCTCAAATTTTCGTGTGGAATTTTAGAAAACACTCCATGATGCCCTGTGCTCATTCACTGCACATCTGCTGTGCTAGAGCTCTCCTTACAGCACACAAATACTTGAAGTACAATCCAAAAATGTAAGACCTACATGAGCAGATTAAGTCTACAGCAAATACTTATTGCTCCAAATCTCCAGAAACCCCATTCTAAGCATTCCCAAAGGTCTATTTATTGAACACAGCCGCGATGTAGCAGTTAAACCGTGGACAGAAGAACAGCCTGAAGTCTTTGGTACAAGAATTTTATCTCTGATTGATGCTATTGTAACAAGCAGTCATCCCTGCCAGATTCAGGGAAACAATAGGGAAATCAACAGCAGCCAAAAGAAGCAATGGGAAGGACAAACCTGCATGCCAAGACCTCTCGTGATAAACATCATGGGCTACACTGCCACAGATTCATCTCATGGAGACAGTAACTCCTCTGGCTTTGAAGGAGTTTTGGTCACTTCAATCCGAAGTTCCAGACTGCATTTCTGCATTACATGTCAGTTTTGGCTCTCATCCCTCCTGACTTCCCTTACCAAATTGCAGAGTTGTTTAGACCATGGGTTTTTTTTTCCCCAAAAAGATTACTACAAATGCCACATACCTCCTGGTCTGACCTCCACACAAGAGCTCAGCCTACAGTTAAACAGGGTACAGGCAGAACAGTGCCAGTTTACATCCTCTTAAAATGTTTCCAATACAATTAACTAAACTGTGTCTTTACACATGCATTGTCCAGGAAGTTTCTCTCTTCCCATTTTTAGCCGCCTTTTCAGTTGCATTTCCCTGCTTCACAGGATGCTCAAAACTAAACATTACATTCAAGTTACACAATAAAGATTTGGGAGGGATAGATGGAGTGAATGAGGAAGGTCACAGGAAGGGAGGTATCTGCTAAAATAAGATTTGCTAAGCAGCTACATAGGACCCAGTATCAACTGCCTATTAAAGAAGACTGTAATTTGTATCAGCTAAGCTACCACATGGAGGGACATAATAGTGCAATAGTTAAAAAACTGAAATAGTTAAAAAACTGTCCAAGGATTGAATGAAGCCTGAATTAATTCAAAACCCAAATTACAATAATAAATGCACAGCCAAGGTGCCTTAACCCTCTCTGTATATTGAAGGTTTTATGCTACATAAAACCACATTCCAGCTACAGAATATGCAGCTGCATTTAAATTAAGTTTATCACCAACTAATGGTCCTGGGTAGATAATTTATTCATATTTTTTTTAAATCTACACATTGTCAACTTTATAATTATAAGGGGAAAACCACTTTGAAAGCGTAGCAGGAAAAGCAGTGTTAAGTGCAAAACTTCCTGCACACACCAACCGTGGCTTCAAAGGGTGGAAAATATCAACTTCAGGTGACAAAGATTTTTCCAATCTGATGGGTCTTGCCCTGCTCCTCCACGACAGGCTGCCGCTTTCTCACAGGCAGCACTCCTGCAGTCCACACCTTACCTTGGCACAGGCTGTCCTGGCACAACCGTGGGACATGCAGGTGGGTTCAGCCAGCAGCAGAGCTGTGTGGAACACAGCTGGGCAAACCCCTCCATAGCAGCCTGCCTCCACAGCAACACTTGGGTGACAACGCTGAAAAATCCCCTCCTCTTTGTAGCTGGTGGGAGCCACAACCCATGCAAACCACCTGGAGAAGACCCATGGGTGACACCTTGAAGACCTTGAGATCTTTAACCACAGCTACTTCTCTTAGGAATTCTTCCCTCTCCTTCCACCCACTTTCAACTAACAGTTAAGAAATGGGTTGAAATGGAGGCTGATACTGGGAAGTAGGAGTGTGGCATCTCCACAGCTTGACAGAGCCGGCAGGGTGAGCTGGGGGAGGAGAGGAGAGGAGACAAGCAGCAGCAAATCAACACCCAGCAAACCCCACACCCCCTTGGCCGCAGGCTGCAGCCAGAGACAGAGAACTGGCATGAGGATGTTACAGAGATGGCAGTGGTGGCTGGCCTCGAGTAGCTTGGCCTGCAGCACTGCTCTGCCCCTGCACATCTTCCTCAGGTCACACTGCATTCAGACACTGGGCACGAGAGAGTGCGTGTGCTGGCAAGGAAAGCAGGAGACACAGCATTATACCCCTCATGGTCCTTGGAAGCCACTGACAGTTTGTCTTTCTGTCTAAGGACTGCTCCACCAGAAGGCACCCTTGTTACCAGCCCCCCAGCAGCCATTAACATTCAATAGTCAGTCATGGAATCACAGAATATTCTGAGTTGGAAGTGACCCACAAGGATCATCAAGTCCAACTCCTAAGTGAATGCCCATACAGGGATTGAACCCATAATCCTGGTGCCAAGATCACTATGTTTTATCCATTTGAGCCAATCTCAGGGTCATGTCGTCAGCCCGGCCTTTTTCATGCATACAGCTCAGGAACATCAAAACTTCCCCTAGAATGGTTTTTTTTCCCCTGAAACAGAGCAAGCCATGTAGAGCATTTTTGTTAGAAACATGCCTCCCCACCAAGTGTAAAAAGCCATCAAACACACTAATGATCCATGTAAGACCCCAGCACCAGGCATCAAGCATCTGAAAACACAGGTTGGCATCAAGACGCAGCTAATTCAAAATGTCCCAGTACAAATGAGAATAGCCAACACCTGGCTGTGAAGCTCCTGATGTCTAGAAGACAATGGCTCAACCAGCTGCTGTGAGGAAGATCATCCTTGAATGTGTCCTGTAGCAAGTGAGAGCTCTGGAAATGGCCAGTGAGTGCACCTTCACTTTGAAACTGGGCCTTCATAAATGCACCCAAAAAACCAAGCAGTCACGAAATTCATCTGTCTCTGGCGCTATCAGTTCAGAACAGCTTGCCTTACTTAAGGGACTGGAAAGTAAGCACACATCTCATAAACAACCTGCCGACAGCCCCCAGCAGGGGTGATGAAAGGCACAGTCAAACACCAGATCTGAGACAGGAGAAATCACAGTGACTGAGAGGCTCAGATCTGGCAAACCCCATGTGCAGCAAGACATTCGGTCAGAAGGGAAACCCCCTCCTGCAGCAGGCTCAGCAAATGCACCCGTTCTCCACTCTGGATGGTACAGCAGTACCTTGGCAGGTGTCAGCAATGGGATTTTCTTCTGCAAAGATTCCTCTCCTCTTTGTGGCTGGTAGGGAGACATTACTGGAGTCATCTGCAGTAATGACTCCAGTCATTACTGGAGTCAGTACTGCTTTGGAGGGTGGTTCATGATCCAAACAGGTCAAGACAGACTTTCACAGAATCACAGAATATTCTGAGTTGGAAGGGATCCACAAGGATCATCGAATCCAACTCTTAAGAAGCACTACTGCCTCCCGGCAGGAATTGAACTCAAGTCTCCTGCATGACAGGTGGGGACACTCACCACTGTACTAAAGTGGATTTTTAATTTGCTCCCTTGCAAAGTGCCACTAGGGTCAGCAGGTTTTCCATGGGGAGAAGCCTGTCTGGGCAAGTCAGCCTGCAGATTCAGGGAATCCTTAAAGAGATGGGAGAGGAGGGCTAGAGGATGAATTAAAAATGAAGGGTGATCTTCCCTCACTTTGTCCATCTCCTGAGAAAAACGCAGCTCTTTGTAACACAGCTTTAGGGCCAGATTTAGGAATGAATGCCATTTTAAGAAGCGTGACATGAGCAGAACAGAAAGTTGTGGCTGCAGCCTACAGAGCTGAATCTCATTTGCTTTCAGACCATTACCACAGCTCCAATTACCCTCAGCTGGAATGAAATCTAATTTCCATTAAAAAAAAATTACCTTTTGATACATCTTCTGACAACCCTGGAAGAAACCCTGACTGGTCCTGGCAAAGTTGCTGCTCCTGGGATGATCCTGGCACAGAGGAGTGCAACACCCCCAGGCTCACACTGTGCTCCCCGGGAGAGCAGGCACATCTGCAGTGACCAAACAACCATGCCCCGACAACCAGGGAAGGGGCCTCAGTCATCACCAAGGATGCAGCACCCACCAAACCACCCCCAGCTGATGAGGGAGGGAGCCAAGTGAAATGAAAAGGTCTCCCCCAACTGATTTCAGTTGGTTTGCAATTCCAGCTCTCTCAGCCCAAAGGCTTTACTGAGGACAGACACCAGGGAGAGGAGATGAGATGAGAGAGGGGACTCAGGACACAGGTGTACCGAGTCTCAAAAAAGAAATCTGAACTGGAAACTGGAAGGAACAGCTGAACCCCCAGCTTGTTCTAGGACGGTGCTTTGATCCCTCTGTAGAGGATGATGAAAGGCTGCGATACCCACCAGCCCCTGCTCCCAAGTCCAAACAGGGTTTTCAACTGATGTTTTTTCCAGGCCCTTTCCTAAGCACTGCAAAGTACACTTGCTTTTTTTTTTTTTTTTTTAAACACAGATTTCATAATTAAAGTTGGTGCTAATGGTTATGCATTCATAACGTCCTCCCTTGTAACTCCCACTCTCCTCTCATGCACAAGCAGCTCTCATCAACCAGCCCCAAACTGCTTTCCAAAAGAAAGCCTGCTTTTCCCCAGGTAAGTTTTTCCAAAGAGAAAGCAGCATGTTTGGAGAAACAAAATTTACCTGCTAGAAAACAAGCTTCATTAAAGAGAAGGAAAGGATGCCCTGCGAACGCTAACTGGTTTTGACGGTGGCTATCTGCATCGTGACCAAAAAGCAGTGAGCTTTCTCCCTTTACACGGTGGGAAAGCTGCCAAGAACAGAGCATCCTGCACACAATGCCCTTTAGGAAGAAAGAAAAAAAAAAAACCACACCAAAAAACTGAAAAATCATTCCTGCCACCTCCCAGCAAGGAAAATCCCCCTTCTGCAGAGACAGGCGAGCCTGTGCGGAGCAGAGGTGAATGAGCAGCCCTGCGTGGAAGGCTGGCGAGGAAGGCTCGCAGCACGCCCACACTCTGGCTCCCAGCCCCCTGAAGGCATTTCTTTTCCTCCCTCCTCCCACTGCCACCCCCGACTATTCTAAAACGACTTCGCATGAGCCACATGCCAACTTCTGAGAACTAGCACCACGCATTCCCTTATCCCGTGCCCGAAGACATACCATCCACGTTTGTATTTTCAAGAGATTACAACAGACTGGGGGGGTTTGCACGCCGAAGGACACACAGGAATACACGGTCCCATTCCCCAGGGCATTCACTGTGAAATTCTCTTGTACTTCCATTGCTGGGAAGTAGCACTTCCCTGATCCTGGTACGCTGCATGCTTGGTGAATCAAAAACAAACTCCTTTGCCACTCTGACTAGTCTACCGGTTAATTCATTACGATAAAACCATTGTCCAAAACAAAAAACATAATTTAATTGCAAAACCAGCTGCCCAAGTTTAGCTGTTGCTCTTGGCAAACATGTCAGGATCTCGGTACGCCCGGTTTTCAGCAAGTATCTCTGCAAGTGCAAGCCACGCTTTCTACCCTTGAGGTCTCCAAATGTCCCTGTCACCCAAACCCAGTATTTTCCAGCCCAAGTGGATATTTAAAGGGATACCATCAGCTCAAACACCTCTCTGAATAAATTAAGATTACAGTAACTGAAATACCAGCAAGCATCCTTTTTCCCCCAGTTGTTCCCCCATTTCGGCAGCCTGACTTCCTTTGAAAGCAGAGGGCAGAAAAAGAAAACAAGGTTAAAATACATTTGAAGAAGTCATAAAAAAACCCCCCAAACTGGCAGAAAGCCTCAAAGACTGATGCATGAACTGTATGTAACTACAGGTATGTCTAAGTTTTCTTGGGGGGAAGGGGGGGGGTTCTCCCAGCTGGATTTTGAGCACATTGCGCCACTCAAGACAGGCAGTTCAATCACTGGGCAATACGTTGCATGCAAGAGAACTAAAAAAGCTGGTCAGGTTGTAGCTGGCAGCTTTTGAACTGAACGCTTCTGGCATGAGTTTCCAATTATCCTGACTAACATAGATCACCAGGGAGAATTCCTTAAAATACCTGCTGCTTTCTTTGATTTTAAAAAGATAGACACCCACAGGACAAGAAACGCTGAAATAGCCAAAGCACCATTTCCATCCCTTTCACACTGGTTACTCACAGGTATCTACAAAACTACTGCGCAGATGATGAGCAGCATTTCTTAATAATAATAAAGGCATACACGTTATTGCAGCGTAATGCAGAAGAACTTCAATATTTCTTAGATTATGACACTGATCTGTCTCCCCTCCTCAGCTCCTGCCTACTAATTCCAGAGCATGAGGGTGCATAATTCACCCTGCAAGTCTTCCAGTCATTAACATCAAATTTCCAGAAAAGTTATGGTTCCAGGAGGTTCAGCTGAAGGTTCTCTCCTATCCATTGAAAGACTGAGAGGTAGAGTAAGGAGCTCCTCATGGAATATTTGCCCGTTGCTCAAGGATTCACAATTACTTTGCTATCGGAGCACAACAACAGGCAGAGGATATTTACCTGGGGAAGTCAAGAAATGGAGAAATCAATGGGTTAATTAGCGGGTTAGCAAAACACAATCAACCTGTGAAAGCTTTTATACAGCAAAAGGCTGATGAAGTGAAGATAATTGTTTGCATTTGTTATACTCTCAGGATGGTACAGGATTACTAGAACAATGGAAACTTCAGGCATTGATTCAAAACATTTTCTGTTATTAAAGCTAAACTGCAACAATTTTGCATAAGCAAATCCTTCTACTATGTGTGGGTAGGATCCCACACATACAAAAATACAGTTAACACAAGCTAAGATAAACCTCTAGCCAAACGAAATTTAACTTCGGACTGAGATGAGCTCAATGAAGATGCAGAAGCTGGACACAATTTTCTCATACAGACAATAAACAAAGAAACAGATATAGACATTATGGAAAGTCTCCTCGGAACATGAGGAAAAACATTTTCAAAAAAAAAAAGGTCTGTTTTTCTTCCAGCAACTGGAAAACATTTGTTCCTGAATCTGACCTAAAAGTCATGCTTGAAGGAAATAGCAGCAGTTCTTTGGAAAAGTGTGAGATCCTATTCCCACGAGTATCAGTGCATCATGCACACGCACACAGCGTAACCTCATTGCTCACAGTTTCACATCACTAAAAGCAAGGAAAAAACCCAAATGATACAGAATTTTGATTCACATTGCCCCCTTGGTCTACCAGCATTCCTGTCTCACCCATGTCAAAGTAATGAACACTCAAGAAAAAAAAATAAAAATCATGTTGCATGAGTATTTGTAATTGCAGCCATTTATAAACCCAGGCCACATGCTTTTTTTTTCCCTTTTTTCTTTTTGCAGAGTCATAATCCAAGTTTAGTGTTGCTTAGGCTACAGATTAATCTCTATCCCCAGCTTCCAACAACTGGCCCACGTTACTGCCATGCCCATGAGTCCGGGTGGTAGAACAGGGGCATCACAGTGAGCAAAGCAGCGCCTGCACCAACACAGTGACAGCCTCATCTGAGAGCTCAAAAGGTTCGTCTACACAAGTTCCTGCCGGTGCAAGCAGCCAGCTGCAAGAGCAAATCCCACTCCAGCAGCTGGCAGAACTCTTCTTACCGCTGCAATTCCCTGAACGGACTAACCCATGCCAACAAAAGCATTCTTTTTGCCAGCAGAGCTGACTCCTCAGCAGAGCCGCTGCCAGCGTCGAGGCAGCCACTCTGTAGCGGCACACGCGTTGTTCCCTCCCGGCTTCCTACACTTCCAACTCCATGCAGAGAAACCCTAAATTAAGGCAAGCAACGGAGAAACACAAAATAGGTGTAAGGACGATAAGATGCGTGTCCTGCTGGCATCTCCTCACCTAAAGGAAATGCGAGGAGATGACGTGCCTTCTTCTCTGCGCCCAACCAAACTAGGTGAAGTGAAACACACACAGTTGTAAGATCCTGTCACCTGAACCAAAGGGTCCCCAGTCCAAGCACTTGAGAAGAACCGAGCCACCAGCAGGTGTAAGGCAGATACTCAGCCCTTGAAAAGGCAGTGCCAAGCACTGGCTCCTCCTGGCTCTGCTCCTTAGCCAGAGGTACCCGATGAGGTTGGTGGATCCCATACAGGACAGCATATCATGCCAGTGATATCAGTGGCCGCCAAAATAGCCTTCCAGTCTTTGCTCAAATTTCATCTCGCGCAAGAAGAGCTTTTGAATCTGAAACCACAACAAATGGCTCCCATTGGGAAAAACGTGGAATATTTTGGGGAGGGAGCAACTCCCTTCTTCCTCCCCCAGAGAAAATTTGATCTTCCTACCAGATTTTCACTTGTGAACGGGATTACAGGACAATGCTCAGCTCCAGTGCTTCCCTACAAGCATTCCCGTGAAAAAGCTCAGGATTTTCTCACTAACGTATAAATCACCCAGCAGTGAAAAGGAGACACAGACCTACTGAACACCCAGCTGTTTTCCTCAGCAAACCTTTAATTCCAGATGATGCATTACATGACCTTTTTCCAAAACGAGCAGAAACTTATTTGCGTGGAAACTTACTCGTAAACACACTTGCTTTGTTTTATTCCCTATTTCTTGAGATTCCCGGTACTCCGACAGCTACTGTGTGCTGGAGCCCTGTGCTCCAGCAGGTTCCCCAGCAGCCTGATGCAAACCACGGCTGGCAGATACCTTCACTGCCACAACCTCCCAGGAGCAGGGCGTCCCTTTGCCCCGGGATCAGGGGACGGGGGTGACCTTGGCCACAGCCATCTGGCCTCCAGCAGAGCCTCAGACATCTCCCAGGGGAGGAGAGAGCCAAAAAAAAAAAACCAAAACCAATTCACCAGAGGCAAACGCCAGGATTTTTTTTTTAGAGGCAGTTCGGGAAGGTGGCAATAGGAAGTCTGGGTCTCTAGGAGTTGACTCAAAGCTCCCTGCAACACTCATGCGGCGGGAACTTCTCCGGGTAAACCATTAACCACCATAAAGCAGAGCTGCGAAACGCCCCTCGCCAAAAGGGAGGCTCACACACGCGGGCTGCATGTGTATGTTCGCACGCGTATGTCCAGATATCCACACGCGTGCAAGCACACGCAGAAACACACACGGGCACGCACATAAGGTTGAGGGGGTTTGATGGCAGGGGAAGCGCTGGCAGTCCCCTCCGCTCGGGGCTGAGGCGAGCGCTGACACCGCAGCCCCGCGGCGGCACAGGCAGCGGGAGCCGCTCCGCATCCCCCGGACGCCAAGAGGGCACCGGGAGCCGCTCCGCATCCCCTGGCGGCCAAAGGCGCACCCGCCGCGCCCCGCGGAGCCGCGAGAGACGCGCGGAACG